>VZTA01006960.1:0-33956 GCA_013398855.1 Mohoua ochrocephala | reverse complement strand
TCCCGCCACGGCACAACGGGCCCCCCGTGAAGCCGCCGGAGGGCTCAGAGGTGCCCCCGGGACACATGTACCGGCCCTACAAGTACCTGAACCGCGCGCATCCGGCCCTGTGGAACGGCAGCCACGGCCCCGCTGGCCAGGCCGCCATGGGGCCGGAGGAGAAGGCGCCCATGGGGCCGGGGCCCTCGCTCCAGCCCCGTGTGCTGGGTCATATGATGGACCCCCGGGCCATGAGGCCGCCGCTGCCTCCCGGCCAGTGGAGCGAGCAATCGAATTTCCTACCTCACGGGGTGCCTCCCTCAGGGTACATCCGACCGCCCGGGAAAGCCGCCGGTCAGAGGATGCCGCAGCCGCCGGCCGCTCTGTTTGGGGGACCGCCTCAGGTTCAAAGAGGGTGCCAGGGCGGGGACTCCATGCTGGACAGCCCGGAGATGATCGCCATGCAGCAGCTGTCCTCCCGCGTGTGCCCGCCGGGTGTGCCTTACCACCCTCGCCAGCCGCCCCCGCCGCACCTCCCCGGGCCCTTTCCCCAGCTGGCTCACGCCGCCTCGGCCGGCGGCCAGGCCCCAAAGCCCGTCATGGGCAACGGGAGCTCGCAGGATCCCACCGGCCAGGCCATGGACATGGACAGCAACCAAGGTAACGCCCTGACTGCCCACTGGTAGCGCTTGACCTTCCCTGCCTGCGTCTGTTGCCTCCGCCTCTCAGAAAATGATCCAAGTCTTGATGAAATATTCGGGGGGGAACAGAGTTTTTACACATATTTTTATTTTTTTAATCTAAATTGGAATATATTTTCTGCTCTGGCCACTGCTTAGATTTTTCTAGGACTATTTTGTTTCAGTGTAGCCTGCCAGAGGTCCCCTCTGTCCCAGCTTTACCTGCAAGTTATCAGTTTGCCACAGGGTGCAAATGCAAAGCATAGGCTGTGATGCTTCTAGAGCTCACCTGGAGTTAATATAAAAATTGGATCTGCAGAGAGTTAGTTAAGGAGAGGAGATGTTGTGTGAATGAATGTCTCAAATATACTCCTTTGAGTGTGTGTCAGTATGGCTTCTCCTCTTAAATGCACATCTGCCTTATGAGCTCTTGACATCTTAAAATCTTCACACACCAGGGCTGCCCAAAAGCCCCTGAGCAGCTGTATCAGTTCAGGTGGGATGGCAGCATGTCACGCATGCCCTCACCAGTTTCTTTCTGCTTGAATTTCATTTGTTCTATCCGGTAAACTACAGATAATAATAAAAAAAAAAGAACCTTAAAAATAAAACCTAAAGTAGAGATCAAAAAAATTCAGAGATCAAAAAAAATTTTTTTCATTAATTCTCGCTGGTAAACTAGAGATCAAAACCCTTGTATCTTTTATCAATCCCTTGCGTGCCTTGCACTGAGAGGAAACTCTTTCCTTGTGTGGCATTGCTTAAAAGTTATCATCATAATTTAGCTTGCTGGATACAGAACAGAGACAGGGGAGAATGTTGAGTGATTGCAGGACAGAGTAGCCGCATCTCCAAACCCCAGTTGGTTAAAATATGGCTGTGATCAGCTCTGCAGCATCTCAGGGTGTGGTGGTGGTGCTTCTGCCCAAGCTGTGGGCAAATGGGGTTTGTGGAGGGTGGGCTTAAATTCAATGTTAAGAAGAAATTCTTTGCTGTGGGGGTGGTGAGGCACTGGCACAGGTTGCCCAGGGAAGCTGTGGATGCCCCATCCCTGGGAGTGTTCGAGACCAGGCTGGATGAGCAATCTGACCTGGTGGAAGGTGTCCCTTTCCATAGCAGGGAGGGTTGGAACTACATGATCTTTAAGGTCCCTTCCAACCCAAACTATTCTATAATTCTATGACCAGAAGGGGTAAGGCAGCCTGAAATCAAGCTGCCACTACACCAACACCTCATGTTGCTGTCATGTGGACCCCAACTCTGCCTCTCCTTTAGGCAGCCTCTGCACACTTCTGTGTCAGACCAAACACGTGTGCCATGTCACTCCAGGGGGGCTGTGACTTAGCGGTGGCTTTGCAAACCGCGGCGTCCCCCTGTGCCATCTTTCAGGGAGAAACGCAACCTCGTGAGCAGTTTCTCAAAGAGCACTTTTAAAAGAAGCAGCTCTTAAAGGTCACCCAGATTTGCAGGAATTAGCCGTGTGTTTGACTTCCTTCCCTCTCTTTCAGTGGAAACGCCGGCAGGCATGGACGAGAAGGCTCAGTGCATCAGCATTCCCGACGGGGCCTACGCCAAACTCCTACCTCATCCCAAGCCCCCGCTGCCCGTGGAGTGCACGAGGCGCGCCTTGCCCCCGGACGGGGAGGGGGACGGCCCCGGCGCGAAGGGCGACCTGAAGGCAGGGCAGGGCAAAGGCGCGTGGTCGGCAGAGAGCGGCTACGCCGGCGACCCGGGCTGCGTGAGGGACCTGGTGCCCGCCTCCGAAAGAGGGGGTCCCCTGCCTCAGAACGGGGCGGCGGGCGAGGGGCCGGCAGCCGGCCCCGAGGGGAAGGGGCTGGCCGCCAACCTGCTGGAGAAGCCCCTCTGCGGTGGGGGAAAGGCTCTGCCCGAAGCAGCCGTGCCTTGCATGGGACAGGGCACCGGCCTGCCTGGCGTGGATGCCACCTCCATGGGGGCCGCCCCCAACCAGTTTCATCCTCTCTACATGTCCGGTCTGGAATATCCGAATTCAGCCGGGCGGTACCACATCAACCCGAGCCTGCAGGGGTTCAGCCCCATGATGGGGGGGAAGCCACCTCCTCCTCCTGCCTCCCATCCCCAGCATTTTCCCCCGCGGGGTTTCCAGCCAAGCGGCGCCCACCCCAGCGTCTTCCCGCGGTATCGGCCCCCCCAGGGAATGCCGTATCCTTACCAGCCGCAGCCTCAACCCTCCTACCACCACTACCAGCGACCGCCCTACTACGGCTGCCCGCAGGGCTACTCGGACTGGCAGAGACCTCTCCACCCCCAGGCCAGCCCCAGTGGGCACCCTGCTGCCCACCCGCCCCTGGCCAGGCCCCCTTTCCCGGAGCGGGGGTCCGCCGGCGGCCTGCAGGGCTGCGAGGCACTGAGCGCTGCCCTGGCCTCTCCCAACCGCATGGACGTAGCAAGTGCCAAAGAGGTTTCTCCAAGCGACGGGCAGGAGCTGGGGCCTGAAGATGAGAAGTCCGAGGAGTCCCAGGAAAGACCGGAGAGTCCCAAAGAGTTTCTTGATTTGGACAACCACAACGCAGCCACTAAGAGGCAGAGCTCGGTGGCAGCGGGGGAGTTCCTCTATGGAGCCCCCCCACCACACCTGGGTGCAGGGATGGGGTTCGGCCCGTCGGCTTTCCCTCCCCATGGGGTGATGCTACAGACTGGCTCTCCTTATGGATCCCGGCATCCTGCCAGCCACTTCCAGCCCAGGACGTACGGATCACCCATGAATGCTCACCTGTCTCATCACCCAGCCTCCAGCCAGGCCAATGGCCTCTCTCAGGAGGGCCCCCTGTACCGCTGCCGAGAGGAGAACGTGGGTCACTTTCAGGCCTTGCTGATGGAGCAGAGAGGCAGTGGAGGTGGCATGGGGGGGCCACCCCAGGACTTGTATAGACCCTCGGGGTAAGATCGTGTTTTCTGCAAGAAGGCAAGGCGGGAGGGGGGTGATGCCTGGGTGACCGTCAGTGTTGGATACCCTTGAAGGGATATGGCTTGAAGTCACAGGAGATGGCAAGTGGAGTTGAAAGGCTAGCAGGTGGCTCTTGGACTCTTGCAGTAAGAGGTCTGCTAAGATGGAGAGAGAGTCTCATTGCATCTCCTTAAAACAAGGAGCACTCGCTGTCATGGAGAGCCTGTTAGCCTGCCCCATCCATCCCCACACCAAGTGCTGTGTTTCACCTGGCAGTGTTTTGTTACTGTGTCATCCAGGGTTGAGCATCTCTTAATCATTGCCATTTTCTTTGCAAGTGTTTTATTTCATCTTGCTCGTAGTGGGGCAGAGTCACTGACTAAAGTGGAAATTTTGCCTCTTGTTATGAATACCTTTCATGTTGCCCTCTTTTCCCTTCCTCTTGCTTTGCCCCTTCTCTCTGTTGTCAAATTTCCATCACAGAAAGTTCCTTCTCACTGAGACCGCATATCACATTTTATTCCCAAGCGGAAAATTCTGCTACTCCAGAAATTCCCTGTTCAGTTTTTATGAATGTGCTTCAACTGTTACTGTTTTGTCATCGTCACAGCATGACAGTCCTTCCTTCTTCTAGTGTTCAGGGACCTTGGCTTACAGCTAAGCCACGGGGGGAGTGGCATGGGTTGAGGGCTGTGTTTTGGGGGGAAGCCAGACAGAATATACAAGACTTGTATTAGCTTGTATGCTAATGTTGTATGTGTGCCTTCAGTGAAGTAGTTTTAACCAAGAGTGGGGATTTGCTCCTGACATTCATGTGCTAAAACTCTCTCCATTCAACCTGACTCCAGAATGCAAATGCATCAGGCTCAAGTTCCTTTCCCGAAGATGCCTACGGCAACCATGTCCCGGGAAGATCTGACGTCACAAAAACCATCAGCGTTGCCTCTGGATCAAGTAAGGGCTGCTAGAGAGAGCAGAGCTGAAATGCAAGTCTTTCTCTTCCCAGTGGTTAAAGGATCGAGGTGTTTGATGAGGGTGGGAAGAACTGGAGGAAGCTGTGAGCTCGGGCAGATCAGTAGTGCTAGCTTTGAACTGGTTGCATGCAATCATGCGATTATTCCTTTCTAAAGCTGCCGGTTAAAGCCTCCCACTGCTGTTCTTCCTCTTCCAGAGCTAGTCCAAGAGAGGAAGGACTTCATGAAGACGAAAGCCACACATGATTTGGACAACGGAGAGGAGGGGCAGGCCTTGCTCCCACCCTCCCCTCGCCCGAGCAGCATGGAGCTTCCTGGGTCCGTGGAACGCGGTGCCGTGCCGGCTTTTGTGTTGGAAACCCGCAGCGGTGCCGGGCCCCAGCCAGCCGAGCAGCTGGCTCGCCATCGCAGGGCACCCCAAACTAGTGGCTTTCCGTGACCGGAGACTGCATCTCATTCAGGGTTTGAGGGATTTTTCGGGTGGGGAGGGCAGGGGTGGGGGTGGAAACTTTCATTGACTGCTAAACTCAGGTATATTTTTCAGGGTGGAAGAGGATGATGATGGAATTTTACTTGTAGTATTAACGTGTGTGTTTTGGAGCTGGATCCAGTTTACAGAATTTAACCTGTTGCCTTTCTAAATAAATTTCTGTTGTTGGTGAATGTATTGTACATAATGGGGGAGGGGGTGGGCCCAGCTTGTAGTGGGCTTAGCACTGGAGGAATCGTTAACTGTTTACAATCATATCACGCTGAAATCTTTCAGGATAGGGTGAGGGTCTGGGGGGACTGGGGAGAGGTGAGGCAATGTGTGATGGATGATTTGCTGTCCTCCTTCCTGTCCTCTGCAACCGAGACACGACCCGACGGTCGGTTGACTTAATAGCGGGAATTGCTCAGGAGCATAACATGTCCTCCTCTTTCTCTTGCCTTCTTCCTCCTTCCCCTCTCACCCCCACCTCCGCCCCTCTGGATCCAGGGCCTGAGTGCACTTCCAGCTCCTGTCATCATGGGGGAACAAGGAAACCAGGACCAGGAATTGAAACCAGGGCAGGACACCCATGGCATTGTCCCTTCTGCTAGTATAGTCCCCTTCTCCCTGCCTTTCCGATGGAAGAAATGTGTGCTCTAGAAAACAGAAAATGGCGTAACCGGTCATCTTAAAGCTTATTTTGGTGAAACCGGTGCACCTGCAGGTGGAGCAGCAGGTGTTCTATCCAGTAGAACGAATTCTGTGCAAATCCATACTGCCCTGCTGCCTGAGAAGAGGAGCCAAGTCCCCACCTCTTTCTCTGACCCTGGGCTATATTCACGTCTTAGCAGCAGTGAAGCAGAAAGTGCCACAGGCTTCCTGAGCACTCTTGCTGAGGAGGAAGAGCAAGAGGCTGCCTTGGGGGAATGGTGGGATTACTGCAGTGTGAGCCATTTGTTGGATTTGGCATTTGCAAGTTGCAGGTGAACTGGAAAGCACTCGAGCACTCGTTCAGAGTTAGATGTTGAGGTCGACTGGCTCAGAAGTTGAGGGACGAGAGGGCTGCGTGCTCGAGTTGAGTTGGTTTATCTTTGTTGTCGAGCAGCAGGTCCTACAGGGCCAGTGGCAGCTTCCCTGAGCTCAGGCTGCAGGGGCTCTCTCACCAGTGGCAGTACTGCGCTGGGAAGCCCTGCGTGCCAGTGCTTGGACAGCCCCTGCTGTTCGAGTGAGTTCCGCAGGAATTTCATCTGCATTTATCCACATCCTAAAGCTTGCAAGCAGTTGATTATTCTTGAGGAAGCTGGAGTGAAATAAGAGGAGTTGTTAAGCTGTGAGAGTGGGCAGCAAGAGCTGCTGGGAGCGTAGCCCTTGTGGGCTGGTTGCACTGGGAGAGGACAGTGGTTAAAAAGGATCTGCCAAGGAGTCGGACAGAGCACGGCAGCAGGAGAAGGACAGAGCAGCTTGCCCTTTAGTCTGTGCTACCAGCTAGAGGAGGGATATTGTCTCCAGTCTCTGGAGAATTTTTCTGGCTTCTTCCTTGTCTTGGATGGTGCCATCACCCATATCTTTAGCTGGATTACCCCAGGATGCGTGACTGTACTGCCTTCGTCCTGCTGTGTAGATCTACCACAAGCCGGCAAAGCTGTGCAAGCAAATGGCAGGTAGCATCTGACTGAGCCATTAGTCCTCCTGTCCTAAGCTTTTGGAAGAACAAAAAGCCTCAAAGATGAGAAATATTCTTTCCTGAAACAGTTCTTTCCTGCCACGTTAGTGCCCAATGAGCCTCACTGCTCTGTTGCTGCAGTACTTTTGCCTCGGATGAGCTGTGTAGGGCCAAGGCATTTTCCAAGCCTAACAGGAGTTAAAATTCTTCATGCAAATGCACAAGTGTGCTTCCAGATGCAGTTCTTACCCAGTGCTGCAGCCAGCCTGTGACCTGTAGCTGCTGGCTGCTTAGGCCAGTCAGTTGCCTGGGACATCTGTCATTGTAATGTGAATTACTTCCAATATCTACCTGCAGATGCCATTCCGTTAGGAAGGGGAAGGTGGGGGTTTTGGTGTGTCTTTTCTTCATTTGTGTTCATCTGTCAGGGAGCAATTGTGACTGGTGGATTGATCTAAACCGGAAGAGATGATCCTGAAGGTTGACCTTTGACTGAGAAATGGGCAACTGCTTTCCTCAGCCAAGAGCATTATGTTATGTCTTTCCAAATTTGTCCCAAATCTGGCTCATCAGCTGGCAGTGGTTTTCAGAGGTGCCCCAGCTGCTCCGAAAGGCAGGTCTAGATCCTTCACTGAACAGAGCTACAGAAGCAGTAGTAGATCCTAATGAAAAATGGTGCAAGTACAACTCCTCTTTACGACAACAAACCTGGGACAAACGCAGTTGCTTCTCCTTGTATAGCAATCTTCAGTTCACTGCAGATACAAAAATAATTGGAAATAACAGATTTAAAAACAGAGGAACTGGAAAATGTAACTTGTAGCAAAGCACTGAAAACTCTGGAAATGTGAATGTAGATTCTGCAAAGAAGCCCTGCCATACTCCAGCCTGTCTTCTGTGTCACAGACAACGGAATATTTGAAGTGCCTTTCATTCAGCCCATTGTGAATGTTGCGGAACGGGAGGTTTTTAGAAGCTATAAAAGCTCTCCAAGCAAGCTGAAGCACACTTGGGCTGGAAGTGGCACTGAAAACATGGTTCTAGTGGTCACGGTCTCTGGATGAGTACCAAGCCTCGATCGAAACAGGAGACAGCTAAGGAGGGCAAGAATTGCTTGTGGTCTGCCTGGAGAGCGTAGTGGAGTGTTAGACAGAGATAGATTCCCTCACCTGACAGGAGGCAAACCCGGGAGAAGGGTTTGACTTGCACGTGGCAGACAAAACCAAGTAGTGAAGCCGACTCCTCCTGGGAGGGTTTCTAGGTAAATGGCTTTTGGTGTAGTCAGTAATTTTTATTGAAGTGGCCAACGAGCTGCTGTTGTGAGGACAGATGGTTTCTGTTAGAAAAGTACTCATACAGGATACAGGGAACTATGGCTGGTGGAATCTTAGAGCAGAGCTTCCAGACTTTCAAATGATTTCTTCGTCAGTGAGGGTTGGTTGGGGGTTTTTCTTTCTTCCCTCTTACAATATCTAGGGTTCCCCTCAAAATCAGAGCTTCATCTTGCTAGGTGCAATCTGAGCAAATCACAGAAAACTGGCTCCCCTCAGAGGGCACAGCCCTGGGAGAGGGTTGCTGGGCTGGAATACCCCTGGAAGTGTAAGGAGGAGCAGATAATGTGAATTTTATGATTTCCCAACCCATGCTGCACGGGGCTGCTTTACAGAAATTGTGGAGGAGAGGTTTGAGGGATTTAGAAGGGTAACATCACAGCTCTGTATGTACAGAGTGGTGTTTTGTGCCGCGGGTTGGCTTGCAGTGCAGGAGAGGTGCAGCTGCATTTTAAAATAACACGGCTTTTGAGTGCCACACTTGTGCCACCTTCTTTCATTTTTAACACAATACAGAGAAACTCTGGTGCATCCCCCAGCATCGTTGTAGTGCAATATATTACCAGGCGGTCCTTTTTCAGGAAGCATCCTGAACTCATGGCTTTGCCAAATTTCCTGTAGCTATTACTTCTCCCATGTGGAGGATGTGTTTTGCTCTAATTACGGATTTCATGTTAAACGAGATTATGTAATGCATAGAACAATTATGATGGTGACCATGCTCAAGCACAACAGAAATTCCCAACGTTCTCGGAAGAGCTTTGTGTGCTACTCCACCTTTTCAGGCTCTTGCTCTCCCCCACCTCTTCCTCCTTTCTAGGTGGTGTGCGGTGTTCCCAAGCTCCTGAGATGTCAAGTTGCCTTTGCAAAGGCCGTTGTATAAACTCCCTCTGAGAGTCTGAATCTTTGGGCATCTTAGGTAGTGCAGGCCCTGGCAATTCAGCTGGAAAGGGCAGTCACTGAGGCTTCACAGTGACTTTTAGCTGTGTTTGGAAGAAGTTTGCAGTCTATAAATTCCATGGCGTGACCCACCAAAACCACTCGGATCCGAGGCACCAGCCTGCAATGAGAGGGACAAAAGAGGAAAGTAAATTTGAAGCTTCAAGGCCCAACTGGTTTGATTTGTGACTTTGAAGTACACGGAGACACTTTTCTTGGAAGCTTCTGATTCTTTCTTGTCTGCCAAATGCCTTTCCCATGCAGGCTTTCCAAAGCAAATCGCCTGTGTATATTTTTGTAAGTGTGGTTTCTCAGGGTCTTGGAGAGCTATCAGCTTTATGATGTCTTATCTGAAAGCAAGTCAGAGGCTGTCTTTCATTCTGCTGACTGAGGCAGCCCCCCTGCAGGTTCTCACCCCAACACTTCTCCATTTAAAATGAAAGTATAATTAGAAAACAACCTTTCTTTATTTTCTCCACTGATCCCTGTCAGGCTTTTGTTCATCTCTCTGTTCAACCAGGGTTGTTTCTCTGTTCTCGATGGCTTCGCTCTGCTTTCCTTTTCTGAGAAGACGGCGTTGCTGTATGCTCTGTGGAATTTCAGAGAAGGTGCTGAAGTGAGTGACAGGGAAGTGTCATCCCAAAGGGTGGCTTGGAGAAGACCAACAACGGAATCTGTGATGGTACAGTTGGAGTTGGTCCTGGTTCCCCTTGCTGCAGAGCAACCACCCAACTGGGTCTGCACTTAATCAGAGCAACCCCTTAGAAAGTTTTTATTGCGGTGCAGCAGTGCAGGAGTAGAGGAGTTTGCTCTTGCAGGATTCCCACCTCCCGCTCTGAAAAAGAGCTGGGGAAGGACCCGTTTCCAGCTCTCTCTCAGCAGGAGCTCCTGTGGACAACCAGGGCAAGGCTCAGTCCACCCCTAGGCAGGGAAATTCAGGGCAGGGTTTAGTGTATTTGAAACTAGATAATAACATCCAGGTGTACCTTTGAAGCGAGCTGCGTTGTGCCCTTCCCTCTTGGGTTACTGTCTTGCCTTGGCTCACATACAGGATTTGAGAGACCATTTTGTAGATCTAACACTGCTGGTCTTGCATTGACTGAGGGCTGTTTTCCTTCGTTTGCAGCAGTGGCCTAGATTTCTTTTGGCAAAGGTCTTCCTGCTTTTGAAATGTGGATATCAAAGTGAACAGGAGACAGCAAGAGCTACGTCCACCAGGGAAAGAGGGGACAAAGGGTTAATTAGGACTGAGGCTTAACTGGGATTTTCACGAACTCTAGCAAGTCCCTCTGTCCTCTGCCCCTGTTTTGGGGAAACACTTGGCTCACTTAGCAGAAGGGCAGTAAGTGGAATATCTTCTAAGTGAAAGCAGAGCTGACTCCGTGTGAGCACAATTCCCTTGTTGTGAACAGTTAGACCAGACAGCCACTGGGGACTCCTTTGGGCATCCAGTGAGTGAGAGGCCCTCAGCCACCTGGTGCACTCAAACACTGGAGCGCGGCAGGGGAGCAGTCTCCCTCTCTGAAGCCAGCCAGGCAGCTACAGGAGCTCAGGCCTCAACTGCAAAGTCCTCTGATCCCCTTTTTGTGTCGTATGCCAACACTTCCCCTCTCCTTGCTTCCCAGCTTTCAAGTCTCCTTCCCTCTGCTGGCTTCGCTGCAGTCGGTGGCTGTCGAGCGCAGAGATGAAAGCTCACTGCCCACGCGAGCACAAGGGCAGAGGGCTGGCCTTGCCAGCTGCCTCCTCTGCACACACATGGGCAGCAGGTGGCGAGGGCACGTTTACTCCCCCGATGAAATTAAGGTGTCCTCCTCAGCGGCTCACGGGTGTTCTCTGGTGTGCCCCCGGGGTTTGCCACCCAGGCACGGCGGTGTCCGTCCGTCTGCCAGTGCAAGGATTCGCTCCTGGTCCCGGTGCAGGGCTCCCACACGTGATCCTGGCACATCTACCTCCAGGAGGGTTCAGGTTAAAAATGCCTGTGCATGTACTGTGTACAACTGTGAAAACTCTTGTCTCTCCTCCTTGCTGGATCGATGAACGCTGCTGCCTGATCTTTTTCTCAGCAATAATAACGTGCAGCAGTGCAACTTTGGCCTTCCCGTGCTGTTTTAGGGCTAAGGTGGAACACACTGGGGGGGATTCACGGTTTCACTGGGAAGCAAGGTGCTCTCTGTGGCCCTGCATTTGATCATGCCACGCTCCTGCTTTCCCAGAGACTGGTGGGTTTATTTAGCCGTGAGAGAGCTGGTTGCTGCTTCTGTGCTTGGGAAGGCAGAGAGGGAAGGGAGCAATTGGGTAAAGTTGAGCCTCATCCACAGAGCAGAGCACATGGAAGAGGGGTGGGTGGGCCACTGATTTAATGCCTCTGGGGGAGGAGAGTGACCCACTGCTGCTTCGCTTGGCATTGCTGGGGAGGTAGTGGGGGAGCCTATGCCACTACGTCCATTCATTTTTCCGAAGTTGGGTAACATTGGGGTTGTTTTTGTATTATTGTAAGTTTGTAAAGAATGTAATCTGTCTGTCGGGGGCACAAGGAGAAAACGGGGGCCTTTCTCTTTTTCGGGTGAGGCTGTTCTTATGTTGCTGTGCTTTTTTGTTGTTGGGCAGGGAGGGGTCTAGTGGCCATGGGGGCAAAAGCCTGGCCCTTGTCAACGGCTTGCAGCTGTCCCAGGGTGACAGGAGGGTGAGCTGAGGCTGCAGCAGAGACCTCCCACAGCAAGCTGTGAAAATGCCTCTGCCTGTGTCCCTCGGTGGGGGGAGATCTGACCTCCACAGTGGGGCTCTGCACTGGCACGTTTTGCTGGGTGCTGGGACGTAACGCTCGGGGACTGCGCTCGCTTGTCCTCGGCTGGGTTGGAAACCGGGCTGAACAGCTGCCCATGCTGGTTAGGAAACCTTGGACTGGGTGGGCTCAGTTTATCAGCTCAAGGAGGAGTTCATGCTGGAGCTGCTCAGCCCAGCACTTCTGTCCCCAGCGGGGCCTCGGGGGCTGCACCTCTCCATCGCCTGCTGCCCAGGAGCCTCTGTCTCCCTCCCCATCCTGTAGAGCACAGTGTCAGGGATCCTCTTCTCTCTCCTGCTGCTGCAAAGTTGTGTGAACTTTCCTGGTCAATACTGGAAAGGGGAATGCTATTTATTTTTATATTGTGTATATTTTGTCTTGGTCTGCTGATTACCTTTGTTCCCCAAGAGCGACAGTTACCTCAATAGTTAGTTTAATACTGTGTGTTGGGTAATTTTTTTAAAGAACTTTTTTAAAATCTTGATCCTCGGAGGTCTGTAGATTTTATTTCCATATGAATTGGTTATTTTGTATAAAGTACGTTCTTAAAATAGCAATCACCCTTGCTGTATGTGTGTTTTCTTGTCTCCTGGATGGTCTCCCTCTTCCTTTTGCAAGGGAAAGCGGATGGGGGCGGGAGGATAACACCGAGGGCTTTTTTTTTTCAGAGAGACAAAGCCCTGGACTGCAGTCAGACACCATTGTACCACCTGTAATCCATTTACAAGAGAGCACCTGGAAAGCTAATCGGGATCATTTCCCGTTCAGAAGCACCGTTGCGTGCCTATGAACAACCCAGCTGTGGAAATGAGATGGTGTCACTGCTTTCCCCCCGCAAAGTCCCTGGTGGGCTGTGGGTTTTCCTGCAGCCCAGGTGTGCTGGGAAGCCTGCCTCTCTCCCCAAAACGCCCCGTGCTTTCGGGGCACAGGTAGTCTGTTCCCCCACGCCCACGTGCAACCTCTCAGCTTTAAAAGTGGTGACTGCCCTGAGTGATGCTGCTACGGAGGAGGAGCTGATGCGGCCTCTGCGATTCCCCTTTGTGCTGATTTAATGATGGCCCTCAGGGGCCATTGGAGGAATGGAAGGAGCCTTTGAGCCTGTGTGTGGTGGTCCAAATCCATATTGGGCCCAAAAGGGCACTTGCTGTTTGCTGTTTATTCAATCTCCCGTGTGAGATGGGGCAGGGGTTGCAGCCCTCCCAACAGGGAGGTGTTTAAAGACAACTGAGCTCTTTCTCACAGGGGTTTCGGCATCGCAGCCGGGAACTGGCTGTGCTGTGTGCTGCTGCAAGGTGCCTGCTGTAGGTGCACAGAGGCAGCCTGCACTTGGCCATTGCTCAGCTGCTCCCTGAGTAAATAACTTGCTCAGTTCTGCTGATTCAGCAGCTTTGCATCAGCACAAAATTACGGTGATTTTCCTTAAAAGCCGGTGCCAGCAAACAGAGGCATGTGGGGATGAACAGCAGAAGGCTGGGGGCACAAAGGCTCCCAGGTGCATGCTGCAAGCCCTTTCCCTCTCCTCCTCAGCTCTACCCAGTGAAATCTCCCTCTGTTTCCTCCAGGGCTGGTAACAGACGCTCACATCTCCTGCCAAAACAGCCCTGCAGCGTAGCCTGCTTGCTCCGTGGGCTCCATCTGCCCCTCCTGTGGGATCCTCACCGGGGCTGAGGCTGCTCCCAAGCTGAGCACACTCTTCTGGCTCTCAGCACCAGAGCTGCCTCTGCAAAGAGATGCCCAGGAAACATTTGTCCGTGGTGCAGGACTCCGTACTCGCTGGCCAAGCCAAGGGCCAGCATCTTTTCTGGCCAAAGAAGCTCACAGGAGGCAACTTCCCATCCTGGGCCTTTGGAGGAGCCTGAGATGTGATCTGCTGCACCCTGACATCTTGAGTACCCCGAACCCACCAGCTGGGTGCCAGAGCTGCCTCTGCTGCCCAGGGCAGGCAGGTGAAGTCAAACATCCTAGCGGGGATGTTTCCCAGCATGGCTGCAGCCCCAGGCCCTGCAAAGGCTTCTGAGGACCTGGGCTCCTTGTTCCTGGGGAGGATGAAGGGCTGCTCTCTGTCACGTATCCCCCTCCACAGGGGCCAGAGTTTGGGGTGACAAGAGCAAGCTGTCCAATTTAGGAAGGGGAGGAATCTGGTCGCCCTGTCAGTCCCAGGAAGTGTTTGGGTCAGAGGGGATTGGCGTGGGGAGGTTTTTAATCCTGGGGCTAAGCCGGCACAGAGCGGAGTCGGCACTAATTGGAACCAGTCCTGGGGAAGGGGCGGATGGAGAGTCGCTCCTTTTAGAGCTGCCTTGCAGCCCGGGCAAAGACAAAGCTTATCTGTGCTATAGGAAATGCCATGTCCTAATCTTGACAAGATGCTGTCACGAGTGCAACAGGCGCTGTCAAACCAAGCCACGTGTCCCCTTGGTTTTTTTCTCCCTTTTTTTCTACTGCTATCCACAATTCTTCATTCTTCTCCTCTTTCCTTACTTCCATGGGCTGGCAAAGCTACTCCCACCCCCTTGTACAAAGGGAGCTTTCCTGAGCTCTCAGACTGAGGTTTTAAACCCTCTCTCCAGCCTCCTTCTCCCTGGGAACAGGGGTGCTTCCCAAACCCAGCTTTTTTCCAAGGAAAAAAAGCCATTTCAAAGCAACTTACTTGTTCATGTGGGCTCGAATCGGGGATAGATTTGCTGAATCAGTTTCAATAGGGACCAGTTTAGTGCCCAGTTTGGGTGTGGAAATAAATGGCAGCCACTCACCCCCGTGATGGGGCAGACCCTGGGGAAAGCTCTGACTCCAGGCGGGCTTTGCTACAGCTGGATGATGATGCGTCTTTCGGGAATGCCTAAAGGTGAGGGAAGAACCAGAGTGTCTTTGGCACCATCCGTGGTTTTTTGGAGGTTTTGGGTTTGGGTTTGGTTTTTTTTAGGGGGAGGGGTATTGGTTGGTTTTGTGTATTTCTCTAAAAAATAAAAAGGTTAAGTTCCCACTTTGAATTTTCCCGTTAGTCACCACACTTTAGCATGGCAGAGACTACCTCACACAGAAAGGCAGGACTAGGGCATTTGGGATAGCTCAGGAAGACTCAGCTTTAGGCTAAAACAAATTATTTCTAATTGCATAAATGCTCAGTTACAGGTTTTAGGAAAAATAAATGCACTCCTAAGTTCAAAATTTTTATTTTTTTTCCCACATTCAGATGTAGAATGCAACTTCTCCAAGCACACAGGGGTCTCTTGAAGGGGGGGGACCCTGCTGTATCTCCTCCAGTCCTGAAAGCTGCAGTTTTTGCTTGGTGGAGAAGTCAGAGGCACAGGAGGGCAAAGCAAAGCCATTGGCCTGGTGGGGCAGTTCACACCCCTGCCTGGTGAGAAGGTACCTGAACCCCCTGTTCCCAGCCCTAAGCTTGGCCTAAGGTACAGTTTTGGTGCCTGGATATTTATACACTCACAAAACGAATGTTAAGGTCTCCTAAGTGCTAAAATAAAAGTGAACTTGTTCTGGACCGTAACAAGAGCCCCCAAATGGGGACTCCCAAGGGCCCTTTCTTTGCCTGGCAGCAAAGAGACGGAGAGGTTTTGCTGGAGGAGAGGGAGGAGGTGGGAAGGGGCAGTGGCAGGGGCTTGCCATGGGCTGGGGCAGCATTTCAGGGCTGCCCCCTCCTCTCCTGTCAGCTCCCGGAAGCCTCATGTTCCCTGGCCACTTTTTAAAATTCCTTTTCCAAAAAGCCTGCCAGGGCGGAGGGATCATAAAAAGTTCACCCCCTTGTCACGAATGCTCCCGTTCTTCCGGGGTCGGTGGGCAAAAGTTGTTAGCAATTTCCTCGGGCCGTGACCTTTGTTTTGACCATGGCAGAGGAGGATTGCAATCCATCAAACGCTGGCCTGGCCTGGGGAGAGGGCTGAGCGGAGAAGGGGGAGCCTTTACGAGGGGCAGGGGGCACAAGGACACAGCTTTGCCCCTCAGGTTTGGTGAGGAGGGGCAGGGGGGTGCCTCGCTGCTGGCTCAGCTGGAAACTCAAGCTTCCCCATGTGGGATTCAGTGAGGGGAAACTTCACTGTGTGGGCCACAAGAGAGATTTGAGAGTTTGCTTTCGTTTTCTTTCCCAAGAGGGATGCTGGATTACAGTTTGCTGCATCAGTAGAGTGGGGAAGGACATGTTGCAGAGCTTGTGCCCAGAGCCAGCCCTGCATCAGCACCGTCATTCCAGCAGGAGCTTGGGCGAAATGGGAGATGCCGGGAGATTTACAACCTCCCAAATCCCGGCCGCTATTGGTGCCTGGCTTTTCCAGGCTGCATGGGTTTTTTGGAAGATCCCCGTAGGACCGTGTTTTGTTAGGAAAATCAGCGGCAATGTGGAAGTGCCCCCTGGGAAATGGCTGGCTCCCACAGACACCTGCCTCTCCACTCGAGTTCTCAGGGGGGCAATTCATCCCTGGAGCACGTGCTCCCCTGCACCCTGGTGTCCCCTTTGAAGACATACCTGCATATGAAACGAATCTCCCCTGAGGAAATGCAGCCTGTGCATACCAGTCTGCTCTGCTTCCCTTGGCTGCCTGCCCCTGCCTCCCCTCCCTCTGATCTCCGCTTCCCTAGGGAAATGCATCCTACCACACTTCCCAGCTGTTAGATGCAGATTCCCTTGGGAAGTTACTCTGTCAGTTATCCCCCCCACCCCAAATCAGGCCCTTGGAGAGCTTCTGGGTTTTGGGGTGAGAAGGGAGGGTTGCAATGTTTCACCTGTCCCCTTTGTAATGCCAAGCATGGCCTTGTAATGCCCGGACCTTCCTTTCCAGCCCAATCGCTTGTGTGACAACCAGGGTGGTTTTTTCCCCTAGGAAGCAGCTGTGTGCTCATTTCCAGGCACAGCAGACCGTGATATGGAGAAATGTGCTCCTTATTTCCTCGTTTGATGAGGATCTGTCCAGCTCGGGGAGAAGAAGAGAAGGGAAAGACCTTTTACACCTCAGACTGAGAACCCTACGCTGTGTGAGGTAGCTCCTTGGACTGGGAGGCACACGAGTCTCCCGGAAAGTCAGGGGAAGGCAAACCAGACCTCTCTGTAGGAATGATCCTCTGCTCCCATGCCAATCGCTGCTACGCTTGACAGCCTGTGTGCCTGAATGCCCGCACCACTTCCCTGCAGTTCTCCCCTCTGCATCCGTATTTTGTCTGCCTGGCTCGCACCAAACCCAAACCTCTCTTTGTTTGTGTGCGCTTGAGTCAGCGCTGGCGCTGGGGTTTGATGCCTTTGACATCCCCCCACAGGGTGATCAGTAGTGCAGAGACTTTGCACGCTGGGTGTTGACCCCAGGCCTGCTGGCATTTAGCATCTGCCACCCCCAAAACACTGAACACAGCCCTCCCTGTCACCCTACCCAGCATCCCACCCCCATCCCAGGGGCCATGTCATGCTGTCTGGGCTCAGAGCACCCGTTCTCAGGCCCCACTGAAATTAAAGCCCCAAAAGCCGCTCTCCTTTCCCCGGGCCCTGCTTTAGCTGCTCTCCCTGCAGCCCAGACACCCTTCCATGGGGCCGCAGCCCCGCGTGGCTCAGAGGGGTGTGAGGGGCTGAGGCCGGGCACCAAAGCTCTTGCCCCGGGCACTGGCGGGCGTGGGAGCCGGGGCCGGAGCCACAGGCGCCTGCCTTTCCTGCAGGGCTGATGCCGCCCGGCTGCTTTGAAGGAGAGGGGCCATGGAGCATGGGAAACAGCATCAGGCTTCGGGTTTGCATCCCCTCTCGCAGTCACGCATGGCTCTGGGCCTGCCCCACAGGCGGATGCCCACGGACCAGATGTTCTGGGAGATCAAAGTGGCTGCTCGCTGCATCCTCCCTTCACGTGTGTGCACACACACCCCCCTGCGCCTCCCGAGAGACTCGTAACGCTCTCTATCTTCTCTCCAAGATATTTTCCTTCCCTTCCTTTGTTTGCTTTCCAAACCCCTGTTTCGTTTTTGGCACTCCCCAGCAGGGAAAGGCACCCTTTGCTCCCACTAACCACATCCAGCATCAGGGGCTGGGCCTGGAACGCCTCACGGCTTTTCCGCCCTGCTTCCCTGCCTCTGGCACTTGGTGCTTTTTGGGTGGGAGGCACAGGGACCCGTCACTCGGGGGGTGCTTTGCCTCAACCTCCCACCCCACACGGCTGGGAGGAGCTGAGGGGTGTCACAGCTTCCCACAGTGACCAGGAAATCCCCTGCAGAGGTCTGCCTTTGTCCCCTGCAAATTCCTGCTGCCCTCTTATCCCCTCATAGTCCTGGGGGGGTTTCCCAGCCTCTGCTGAAGTCCTGAAACCCCTGTGGATGCACCGGGTGTGATACAACCCCTCTAGCACAGAGGTTACTACTATTCACCAGCATGGAAAGCCATTTTTGGTACATCACAGGTCTCCAAAGTGAGGTGAGTGCAGAAGAAAACACTGTTGGGGTGCAGGAGGAAAATACAGCTTGCACTATTAATAAATAAAAAATATTGATTTCATATTTATATAATTGTTTTTTCATTTCTAGTTTTGCTATGCTTTATAATATAGTTACCACAGTAGTACCTGCATAAAATTTATAAATCAGCATATTTATTTGGGGCATATGCCCCTAAGTAGATGTTTTTTTACTTTTACCAATATGGGTGCACAACCAAAAGGGCTGGCCTAAATTACCAGCCAAAAGGCTGAAATCAAAGCAAAGGGTGATGCCTGAATGCCAGAAACCCACTCAGCAGCATGGACACCTCCTCATGGAGATAAAGCAGCCAAGCTTTGGTGAGCTCCAAGGGTTTGCTGCAAGGGTTTGCCTCTCTCCCTCTTTTTCCCCCCTAGCACAACATGGCCAGAGACCTCCTCGTCACTACGTGTGGAAAAGGGAAACGCAGGATGGAAAAGGAATGGTTAGCACAGAGCAATAAAACCATTCAGATGCAGGGAGATATGGTAGCAATATATTAAATGGGGAACAGGAAAAAAAAGCCAGATGGTTGATCCAATTTACTTTACAACTCCAGATGACTTCACAAGAGGTCACTTAGTGAAACTGAAAGGCAAATGCTTCAGCTTGGATGAAAGCAAACAGCTCGTGCCTGCCAACGTAAGGCAGAGGAGACCGAGGAATGTCCTGCTGCAGAACGGCATTGACAGAGCTGGAGAAGCAGCATTTGTAAAGGTTTTTAACAGGTGATCACCTTTAGCCCCCATTGCAGCTGTAGTCACTGTTGTGCTGGGATTAACACTTCAAATGCCGGGATTTTAGAGCATGAGCGATGAACTGCTCCGTGCTCTTAGTCAAGAATGGTTCCCCCACACACAGAACAGCAGCGCTTCCTGACACACACAGGTGGGATGTGCATGTCCTGAGTGTGCAAATTCTCATGTGCCCATTCCTAAAGTCCGGCGACTCAGCAGTCCTATCCCACAGAGCCCACCGGTGATGGCAAGGACACCTGGCAAGTCACCCATGCAGCAGCTGAAAGGAGCCTCCCAATTCCTGGGAGTGTCCCAGCTCTGGCTAGCGGCCCTACCATCTTCCTTCAAAGTGTTTGGAGCTGAGAGCAGAAGCATGGAACAACTGGCTGTGCCTGAACTGCTTTATTTCCTGTGCATGGGGGAAAAACAGTCATAATTTAATTTTTGAGACCTTAATAATTTTCTTGTGCTGCCACCCAAGCACTGCTTTGGGATTAACTTTTGGCATTTTGCTGCCGATTGTGAGGCTCCTCTCTCCTTCTGGAGCCCACTGAGAAGAAATACCAGCCTTTCTCCAGAAGATGTTCCAAGAAGGTTTTGTCTGTGACCACCTGAGTAGAAGTGGCCTTTGCTGGGAGCGTCACAGTGGCACTGCAGGCAATGGTCCCAAGGTAGAGACTGCGCACGCGTGGATGAAAGAAGTTTTGCAGAAGATAACTGCCCCTCCCAATGCCAGGAATACTTCAATGTGTCCCTCTCTCCCTTGCTTGTGTTCAGTTCTCCAGCTAAGACAGTTGTTCCCTTCTCCTGTCCCTTTCCAGCCATGTGTCAAGGTGCTGCCTCTGTGTTCAGTACCCTGCAGCCAGGGAGAGCTGAACAGCCCCAAAGTTTGCATTGGGGTTGGGTTTGTGCAGTCACTTGGTGTTCAGGCAGTGGATATGAGGGTCAGGGGCTGTCTGGGAAAAGGAGCTGATCTCCTGCAAACCCTCTTGGACACAGGAAGGAAAAGAGTCTCCAGAAATGCTGGGGGGGACCACCCTTAATAGTTTCTTTGCAGGCTCTCCCAACGGATCAGCCTCGAACTACCTAAAATAACGTGGTAGCCTTGATTTCCACAGCTTTTGATTTCCAGCATGTAACAAGGGCTGGGAAATGACATTTTTGGCACATTTGTCAGTATGATTTTAACCCGAGAATGCTCCTGTACAGATGTTTTTCTTGCTTTCTTTAAAGCAAAGCCAAAGAAACAGTATGGGATGCTCTGAATGAGATGCCTAGGAAGACAGATTTGGGGTTTCCCAGCCAGCTCTACTTTGGCTGAGAGCAGCAGGAACTTCCCAGCCCTGGAAGGGCCTTCTTGTCACGGCCTGTTCCCTGCAAACATGTTTGAGAGGCAGGATGCGGCCCCCACCTGCCTCTCTGAGCTGCCTGTATCAAACAGCACAGCCAGCCAAACCACGCTGAAGTCTGTCTGGGCTCTTGCTTAGGGCTAAACACCTTTTGCCAAGCTGCTTTCCTGCACTCTCAAGCCTTTGCTCCCCAGAATCACAGCTCAGAGTTCACCTCACCGAAGAAATTTTTTTTGCTTTGAATTTTCCCTTGGGGTGGTTCACTTTTATTTCTAAAATGTTTCCGTTCCCTCTTCAGTGCACTTTCTTTGGAAGAGAATAAATGGGCAATTTTCTCTTAACCTCCCCAGCTATGTCAGGCACAGGCTGTGTGTCCATGGAGGTGGCCCCAGCCTGGCTGTTCTGTGTGTGCTGTTGGGCTGTACAAGGCATTAGCTTACACTTTCCTATTTCCCAGGAGATGCAGATTCTGCTTGCTAACACCAGCAGGTCAGGGCAGGAGCATGCAACAAGCAAGGTACCCTCCTTCTGCCAGATTCTGGGTGCTTTCTTCCAGGTTTTCTCTCTTCTTGACACTTGCATGCACTTCCAGGGATCCATTACACAGCCCGATATCCCTGATTAACGTTAATACCCCCAGGTGTGAACACCACCTTCTAAAACAGGGTTGTGATTCAGATGGGCAGGAACATTTCAAGTCCTCTGGTGACCACTCAGTATCAAGCCCGCTCTTAAATTTTCCACTGCCAACTCTGCACAACAAGTGCAGTATTATCCATTTCCCTGACTCCTTTTCCATTAGACTGAACCACCTCACTGTTAATCTGCAGTGCTTGCCTCTCCCATCACAGCTTTGCAGAGAATTTTTTCCTGATTTGACGCCTCCTTTGTTCCCTGTTTTTGTCCAGTTTCCTAATGTGCTGATCTGGCTCAGGGCTTGTTTGTTGTGCCCAACTGGAATATTGTGCATGTTTTGCAAAGATGAATAAAGATCAATATTTTCACTGATTTGCCCTAGGTACAGTTCAACTTACAAAACTGTGCTGCAACAATGCTCCAGCAGGAACTCTGAAATCCTCCTGAAGTGCTCCTTTTGTTTCACACTTGACTTGCAAAAATCTGTGTACAAACGCTGAAGAGAGGTCTGGATGCAGACATAGCAGGGTTGCTAACTACACTGGGTACACCTGGGTGGGATATCCCATTTTTCTCTGCATCTCTGAGGTAAAAAACTTGGTAACAGTTCCTACTACCTGCAATAAAGGACCAGGATGTTTCAGATAATGCCTCAGTCATCTTGGGGGAGAGCTGCAGGGGGTGCAATCCCACAAGTCCTGGATTTCAGCTGTGATGGACATAAATCTCAGACCCTTTCTTGATGGCCTGCTTTGAATCACTGCTGTCATTGACTAACACTGAACACATTCTGGAGGACACGAATTTTTGAATGCAAGTGTAACAAGTTTCTTCCTCTTCCCTGAGCAGGAAGATACAAAACTAACAGAGAAAAGTAAACAGTAAATAACTCCAACAGCTTCCAGTATGAGAATCACAGTCAAACACTTAGCTAGTTATTATTTTGCTTTTCAAAAGTATGCAAGACCTGGATTTGTGATGCTCTTGCTACCTTCATGAAAGAAACAGACCATCAGATCCCGTACAAAGAACCTCATTTTGTCACAGACAAGCATCTGCAGACAGCCTGCTGATGAGCTGGATGGAACCATCAGAAAGGACCAAACCAAATCTGCTTCACTAAGTACTCTTTGAACCAAGAAACAACACAGCTAAGCATGGCCATGTAAAGGCTTATCCTTCACTACGTGTGTGTCACGAAGCCAGAGCCCAGTGCTTAGTCAGGAAGCTGGATCAGTGACTGATCAAAGACAAAAGGTGTAACAGGTATCCAAAATCTAGGAAGAGGGAGACTTTAATCCAGATACACTTATTGCCCAGTCACAGAAGCATGTGCTGAAAAGCAAAGCACCATAACCCTTCTGTGTGGAAAACAAGAGCTGGCGCCTAAATGCAACAGGAAAGAGTAGAAAAAACCAAAAAACCCAACCTTGCTAAATAATCTTATTTCCTAAGAGCAAATTTAAAGCATTTCTTCCAGACACAGATTAAATAAGCTTGGAATCAGGATTTTCTTAGCAGTCAATCTCCATTTGAGAGAAGTGAGGCAGTAAAAGGCTTATCTAGCATTTAGAGTCTACTTTACACGAGGGCACACAGATAAGGGCCTCAGGTTAAAAACACTGCATTAAAGCAGTGCTGCTGCAGCTTGGCAAGTGCTCTTCATGGCACAATGCAAAACTCCTACCGCTCCCGATTCACTGCAACACTTAGAGAAGATGACTTCAAAACATATTGAAGTAGCAATTCATCAGCTTCTATTTTCACAGAAGAAGTCTCAGAACTGAGCATTAAGAAGAGCCAGGGCAGGGCTTGGATGTCCTGCACAGAAGCACCAAATTTGTGACTGGAAATGGATTGTGTTTGTTCTAAGCAGCGCAGTTGTGTTACTGCAGTTCTCTCTCGTGACAGAAGACTAAGGGAGCAAAACTACTGACCCATTTTTCAGGGAGAACGATGCTCCACAATCCTGGAGCACTGTTCAAAAGCCTTGCCTACGATCCAACACTATTCCAGCAAACAGCTTGACACTGCTCCTTGCACTTGAATTCCAGCTTCGCAGAACAGTTCACACACACAGCTCACGTAGCAAAGTCCTTACACAAACAATCCCACTTTCCAAAGGTTGCTGCCAGTGCCCCGAGAGAAGTGACAAGGAACTCCATACACACACGCATTTTTATTTTAATAAATAGAGTTTTACAGGCTCAGGCTTTTTTTTTTTTTCCAATCACATATACAGAACAGGAAATGCCTGACCAAGTAACATGAATTAAACTACTAACCTTGGGAAGGAATACATGCCCTCTATAACACTGAAGACCATAACTGAAAGGGGATTTGCCATCAGCAGCACAGTAATTTACCTCACAGATCAGACAACTTGAGAGAGATGTGGCCAAAGCAAAGAGAGTGACCCTAAAGGGACCACTTGTCTTTAGAGAGTCACGACAGTGTAAGGAAAGGCAAGAGCCCAAGTGCCTCCATTTTCTAGTGCCACTTCTGGATGAATATGTATGTCTTCACATCCTTTGAGCAATGCATTCTAACCACAAGTAGAGAGGCTAAGCACAGCAGGTATGCAAAATTATTCGATTGAAGAACAGATACTGGATGACACAGTAATGTTAAATTTCAAGATTTTAAATTAGCAGATGCTTTTGCATCCCCTTCAGTATGGCAGTGGAACAGATCCCACCTTCTCTCATAGAGGTTTAGTCCAAAAACTTCCTGTTGGCATTAGCACCAAAGAGAGCCACTCTGATTTCTGGCATCATCTGTGGAGAAAGAGCACATCAGTTATGTGAGACGGGCAATAAAATGTTCTTCATGCAGGCACTGGGGGATAGTTAGGTTGGCTTCAAAATTAACAAGTCAGTTCATCTGAGCTTCCTGAAGCCTTTCTCTGATCACACATTGCCTGCTACTCTATAGACTTCAAGGACTGCCTGTACTGCAGCATAAGAAAGAGATGCCAGAGCCAGGGCTTTTTGCACTTGGGTGTAATAGGTCTCAGGCAAAGCTTGTACTCAGGCTAGCTTCAGTAATCCAAGTCAGCCTCAGCATTTCAGCACCTTGGCTGCAGTGCAGTCATAACCAAGGCCTTCAGTATCATAATTTATGGAGTTGATGCTTAAGCTTAATTCAAAAGAGATCATTCTGGGGAAAGCTACAGTTTTTTTGCTGCACCAACAGTAGGTAATTTGCTTCTTTCTATTCAAAAATGACTTCTTACTTGTCATTCCCAATGAAATCTGATCCCAGGCACTATTGTGACCCTTTGGAAACACGAGGATTTCATTACAAGAACAAACTAGTTAATTGTAGCTTGTGTCCCTTGGTTGTTGGAGAAACTCACCTGCTGGGCTACAAGGTCCAGCCGACTTTCCAGGGTATTGGAAACTTTAATTTTCCCGTCGCTGTTGTAGATTTCAACACCTCCAGCACTAAAGATGGACAATCAAAAAAGAAATAATTCAGTGATATCCATGGGTCAGAGTCAGAATGCGGCAAAGATATCCCACATGAGCATTTATAGGCAAGTCAGATACACGGGCAAGATTCCTCTTTTTTTAAAAAAACAACCTTTTTGATCATGCCTTAATAGGAATCAGCACAAAGAGATCCAGTGAAGCAGCAGTGCAAAGCATCTTTGGAGTTATCAGGGACCACAGCTATGTGCAAGGGTCCTCATTAGCACGATGTGGAGCTATGCAATTTGTCCCTTCCAAACAGCTTCAGACTCTGTGCTATTAAGACAGCTGTCACACTTTGGAAAGTGAGGAAAAGTGCTAGAAGCATTGTTTGTTGGCCCATACATAAAGATGACAGAACACACAGCTTTGTATAGGGTATCTCCATGACACCACATGGAAACAGAGCCTTGCAGACAGAACAGACACAAACCCCATCACGTGATCGTCCTGCAGCACCTTTTGCTCCATCTTGAGACAGAGAGCATGGCTACAACCACGTTCTCTCTCCTTAAAAGACCAGTGATTCAGTTCCTATGTACAGTTATTCCCTACTTCAGCACTGTGAATCAGGCTGGAGACTGCACAAAACTTTTCCTGACATTTTTGATGGAGACAGAGCTTGTCTGGAGAAAACTGCAGAGTCTGTGTCTGATAAACACAAAGAAGTGCCAGCTCCACAAGAACAGCAGCAGCCATTTTGAGGACATTCCATGCTTAATTTTCTGACACTGTTCTAATATGAGCTGTGGCTTGAAAAGTTGCATTAAGTTAGTGCCCCGTATAAAACAATCCCATTTTCCTTACATATCTTCTGGCAGGAAGCTGTCTTGGTCAATATGAACATCCACATCCCTTTTTATGGCATTTTTGTAGACAGGAATGCTCTTCTGCACAGCAGACTAGGACACAAGATAAACCTCCAGTTAGCACTGACAAATGCTACTGCAGCACTCGGGTTCGATCACTCAGTCACTTGTACTAATAAAATGAAGGGATTGAGGCCTCTCTGGTTTTTTTTAATTAAGAAAATGCATTTCAGTTTGGCTCTTGAGCCAAACCCGGTTATCATTCTTAATACAGTAACAATGTCTAAAGCTTCCAAGGCAATATCCAAGCGGGGAAATGATCCCCAACTTTGGAAGCACATTGTAGCAGCAGCACAAGTGCAACAAGCAAAGCTTGTTTTCATATCACACAGAGAGGGGCATCTGAGCAGCAAATGCCTGCAGCCAGGTCTCAGCCCTGTGAGCAGGGCACTGTCCAACTATTCCAGGTGTCTTACCTTAACCATGGGGAGATCCTGCTTCCTGCACCGAACAACTAATCTGGGCTCAAGCAGCTGGTAGAATCCCTGCAAGGAAGAACCATTTCAGAAGTCAGAATTATTAACTGTCAGAATTATTTAACCCCAAGAAAGGAAAGAAGCTGATCCATTTGAAACCCAAGGCCCAGCAATATCAGCCTCTTTTATTTAGTTCTTTGCTCCTAAGTTCACCTCCCGCAGACATCCTGAGAAGACAGCACCAATATTTGGGAAAGGGCCCAAATATGGATGATGCGTTTGGAACTCAAGTGAAAGTAAACGTATGGAAACTCGGGATTGTGTTGGCCAGTTAACACTCATGGACACATGAGGATCACTGCTGTCTAAGCAGGCAGAGCATGGAACCAAGCTCTTGAGGACATGCAGCAGTTTCAGATGCCCGTTCTAATAACTCCTGCCTTGCAGGTCCTGTGGCAATACCTGAGACTAGAAGAGAATAAGTTTAGTTCCAGTTTGAAGGGACCTACAATGATCATCTAGCCCAGCTGTGAGCACAGATCCCTCACTGGATCTAACATAACGAGCCAAGACAAGAGCGGCCAGTTTGAAAGAACAAGAAAGGTTTGTTTGATGTACAGCAACACCAGGCCTGAGCGTGACAAAGAAACAACACCCATTTGGAGGCACAAGCTGGTAGGAGACACTACTGAGAAAACTCTGCCACATCCAAGAGGGACAGGAGAGCCGGGACTCGTGGGTGGCTCCTGGGAGTTCACAGCAACAGGACCGGTCTGTGCCAGAAGGAGGCACCAGAGCTCACAGGACTGACCCGTCCAACGCTTACTGGACTTTCAGCAGTTCATTTCTGGGGCTTGAGGATGTTCTTCTAGGCAAGCAAAGCTCTGGTTTCTGCTTTCTGTGCCTGCTTCTGTCACAGGCACATTCCATACCACAGTAAATTTGTCCTATTTGTCAGGGCTTATTAACTCTCAAATACCAAAAAGATTTTCGAAGCGGGTATCGAGTGACTTGTGGGTTTGGAGAAACAGCCCCTGCCAAAGGTGCATCTGAGCGAGCTGATTACTGCAGGAGCTTGATGTGCACACCCTAAAATGTGTGTGTGCACATCTGCAATCATTCTTACAGGGGAACTGCTGCTGCTATACCAGGTTCCACACCTCAAAATAAGCCGCAACCTTTTCTGTTCAGAATCCAAGACTCAGAGATAATGAAGTGATGTTTAAAACTCGAGGATCACCCATCAGCATTTGATCCAGACTCCAATACAACTGTTACTTCCAGTGGGCTATTTCTGACAAGAGAAACTTAGGGGGCTAGGGCAGCAACGATCCATTTTTTACAATTTAAACATTTACCTGTAGAACTAGTCCATCCAGCAGTGTCTGGTACCTGGCAGTATCCTTCACCACCTTGGCAAGTCTCTGCTTGGCCTCATTCAGCAAATCCTACATTCAGAAGAAATCAGATCAGCAGAGCCCATCTGTTTGGCATTTGGTTTCATGCCTACCAACTTTCTGTACTTCTATTATAGCTCTCACACCCTGCCAACACGTAAACGTACACTCCAGCTGGTGTTCATCCAAGCTAGACCTCCATCTCCGTGCATGGCACACTATCCCTGCCCAACACTTCCCTTCTTCCTGCCCTGAGCTGAACTCATTAGAACCTGACAGTGATTCCTTTTGTGTGAAAAAGGGAGAGCTCAGCAGCAAAAGGATGGTACTTAGAATGTTAACTTTGATAAACTAAATATGTAGTAAATAATCGCTTAATGTAAAATAATACAGTTGTCCAAATAAATTTTTTCAGCTTTATGGTTGAGCAAAGAAGTCTAATCTGTTTTTCCATCAAATAATATTCAGGTTTGGTATTCTTTAGTTGCAAGTAAATGCAAGTCAAAATTTAAAAGACAGAGTTTATTTTTAATTTGAAGTAGCTATCTTGATTAATTTTACTCAGCAAATCAGTATTGGATGGGATTGAATTTTTAAGAAATTTTTAAAGAAATTTGAGTCAACTCAAAGCTCCTAAAACTGAAGCATCAGAAATACTTCAGACAAAGAAACTCTATGATTTGATATAAACCCTTCTTTCCTGTCCTACCTCATGGTGTTTAGAAAAAGAGCGCACAGTAACACAATCAATATGGGGATATAAAACTATCACAATTTACTGTCATGGCCAAACCTAGTTATTCTGTCCTCCCTAGAGCAACACTGCATTTGTGGAACTGCTCATCTCCCTTCATGAAAGAAGCCAGAGATCTGATAAGGGAAGAAAGAGTGAGCAGCATGTGACTTTAAATGTCTTAAAATGGGGAAGAGTATTTAAAATTACTCAGAAGCATGAGGTTGAGTCAGCAGATAAATGAGGAAGAGATTACCCAGCAGAGACTATCACAACAGAGTTAGCTCTTGAGCCACCCACCTTCCTCCTCTCTGGGAATACAATCTAAAGTTTGAAACTCTGTTTAAAGAGTCGATAAACTGATGATTTTATTCTGCTAACTCCTCTTTTTCACGGTAGCATCAACCTGAACATTTACCCCATCTTTTCTTTTTGACTTCCACGGGTCTCTCAAGCTTTTCCAACGGCTCAACAGCCCCATCTAGCAGAACATGGAACAGCCGAACTATCTCGGAGACGAGGTGGGAGAGCACAGCAAACCTGCTCACTGCTCAGTGAGAGAATGGGGACACGCTGCACGTGGTGAGAGATAAACACAGGAAACCCAAACTAAGCCTGAGCGGAGCCTGCCCTGATGAATGATTGCTCACCCTCTGTGTCAACACACACACACTGCTCACCTCCCAGAACAAGCAGCACAACTTTTCATGCACTATGGGCCACTGAAGGACACAAAGGATCCCAGTGAAAGGTGTTTTAAGCCTCCTTGCTTTATGCCATGCTGGGTTTTTCATGTAAACGTTGCTTCAGGCAAACAGAATTTCTAAGTTCTACCAACTGTGCAAGAGACAATTCCTGCTCTTTAAAGAAACGAGCTACTGTGCAAATGACAGACACAGCACTGCCTGCAATGTTCCTGGCAGATCATTGTATTTCCCTAACACAGCAGGTAATGGAAACTGTGAAAATAAGGAGATTAGCAAAGCTGGACTGAATCCTCAAGGCCTCTTCAGAGCAGCTTGGAAAGCCATTTTCGTGTGTTGAAGCAAACGTCACTCAATCAAAAATCCTATTTTCTTTAGAGAATGGTTCCCTTTCCTAACATATGGTAGAAACAGAGACTCTGTGTGTTTATCTCAGAGATACTCACTGCAATAAGGTCATCCCTTGCCTTGAGGACCTTCAGCCTTGCTTGATTCATCAGGTTGGACATCTGACTGCAAGTTGCATGAAAAAGCTGAATCAATCCATCAGCCTTTGACAGAAGAACTGTAACATTTAACTGCAGGCTTTGCATTTAAAGGTAACAATCCCACAACACTTAACAACGAGGTCTGTTCACCTGTTTGAATCCGTTTCTGAACTTGCACAAAAGATTAAACTGCAGAACCCCTTTCTTCACTGAAGACCCACCCCAATTAAACCTGACACAATCATTTGTTCCAGGGTAACAGACCAGGGCAGAGTTCTAGACACCAACTACATAAAGAAACATGAAGGATTCTTTCATCACACTGAGTTATACTATTGTGGCTCAGCTTTGATAATTTCTCCCCAGGAAAAAAAAAACAGAAACTCATAATTAGAACTAAATGGGTTGTCTACAATTTGCCTGTTTGCAAGGGAAGAAGAATTCTGTATAAAATTAGCAACAAAATGCGAGCTCAGGCTCTGAAGTCAGCCACCCAACCCAAGCAACTCACATTTTCTTTTGCTGTTCGATTTGCTTCTCCTTCTTTTCATAATACTCCATGATTTTCAGCCTCTGTGTCTGAACAAGGCGACCCTTCTCAATGTTGAATTCTTCTTCTGCCTACAGTAAAAATCAAATAACTGAAGTGGAAATTGATTCCCTGGGCTGAAAAAAACAGAACCAAAATGTAACAGAGCACATTCACGGACAAGACAGGATGATACAATTTATGGTTCCATATCAAAACCCTTCGCCTCTTTAAGTAATTCCTACATAAGGAGAATGACAGCACAGCTGTTACTTATTTTTTTTGCAAAGCCTCACCAGACAGCATGTAAAAACATGGACAATTGTCCTACTTATACCTGAGAATCCAATCTCAGCTTCTGAATCCTGTTTGCAGACCTTCAGGAATACCTGCTTTAGTACTGATTAAATATTTGTGTAAATCTAAATGTGTAAGGGAGATTAAATATTATTAGCAACACATGTGCTGGGTCCAATACCAACAAGGCATTTCAGCAGTGGTATAATGCAGATTGTTAGGACTGAAAGGCACCATTAATCCTTCTTTAGTAAACATCTATACTCTATCACCAGGTTAATATTAAACCCAGTCTCTCGTGGCTTAACCTAAGTGAAGAATTCTGCAAGTAATTCGACTCATGCCTTAAATACTAATTTAGCGGGGAAAGGTGTTCTACCTAATCCAATTGAGTCACGTTACCACTCGGCTCTCCCGATTGCTTAAAAAAAGAAGTGAACTTTGATATGAATAAATTTATATTCAAGAACCACCAAAGCTTTGACCAAAACCAGCTCTGAGTTGTTTTCATTTCTCAAAAGCTAAGAAATGCTAACTTCACTTGGCACACCATTTTATGCTACGTAATAACTAAACAGAAATCAGCTGCAGCTTACAAAGGTGCTCTAGATCTGCTCTGACTTCAACTTTCAAAACAGGATGTGGGATGCAGTTTTCCTTCTGCACTTACTGACAGCCAACTTCCATTTTTACCTTTGCATCTATTTCTTCAGCCTTTTCGTTGGCTTCCTGCTCAATGAAAGCCATCATGTGCTTGATCTGTACAAGAGAGAAGAAAGAAAACATTTTCTGTAGGAAAGGACTTTGACTAGAGGAAGTGGGTGTATTTATACCCTCATTTGTACATCCTCCATATCCATTCACTAATTCATACAATATTGTTTGCCAAGGAAATTTAATGGAGCATGCACACCAAAGAGTCAGTTCATCTTGACATGTATTACAAGAAAACTCTTTTCCCCAATAATTCTATACAATGCTGTTTCACTGGCTGCCATTAGAAGAATGCACTTCAAGTATGCAACTATAAAAAAAAAAAAAACAACCAAAACCAAACCAACCAACTCAAAAGTAAATTTGTATAAATGTGAGGCTGGGTATTTTCACTCTTCATTAATGAGACCAACTTTTTCACCCCTGGGTTTATTAAAAAAAACCTCCTAGACTTCAAAAATCCTCACACAGCAAAATGAGTCTGTCTGTTATGACATTTACATGAAACATAAAGATTAACACAGATGGCATCTGAATGGAACTGGGCTTTCCACAAGTGAACGGTGAAGCAAAGCAAAGGGCTGCTGACCACTCTGGTCAGATTTGCACAGCCAGAGGTTTGAACACCAGACATTTACCTTGAAAGACTGGAATAAATTCTGTACAGACTTATAAAGGTCAGTTTGGAGGGGCTGGGCAGGGAGACAGCGGCAGCAGCGCTCCGTGACCCAGACCACATGAAGAATGTCACATGCTGCCTCAGAGCCCCACGTGCACCAGTAAGTTCTACTTGAAAAACATTTCTGAAGCCACCCCAAAGGACTACAAAGCCCAGGCCCAGCAGCTTAAAGACCGGGAAAGCAATCAGACTGAGCTCTGTTCATCCATCACACGCCTTCCTGTGACCAGACCTCAGTTCAGGTTCCCATTTGGGGCAGACTGGAAGGACTCATTCCCAACCAAACTGCAACTGGGATGAGGCACAGACAGTTCCACAGCCAGATGGAGCAGACCATAAAAACCTACTGACTTTTTGCTTGCACTACTTAGTGATGAGACACATTTTGCAGAAAATCCAGTCTGAATAAAACTCACACGAAAGACTCTGTTTGTAAAAACTCACATTAAAATCAAATGTTTTAAAGAGATTAGAAAGGTGCCAAGATGAAAACTGAGCCAGCGTGCAGAGCAGCACTGAGCCCATGGAGATGAAAAAACAGGAATGAAGAGACGAGTGGAAGATTTTAAACACGTGTTAACACAGTGGAAGAAGTGAACAGCAACATCTACATCCCCAAAATCAAACCAGCAGGTTTTCTTTTAATGCATGTCTGCAAAGACTCCCAAGTGCTTGTCTACCTACAGCAGCTGCATTTCAGAAAGGACAAGAGAGGCATATAAAATAAGGATATTATTTTGTTGAAGAAGACTGGGAACTAAGCAGCAGGGGCCTCTATGTTACTGAGCCACTTCCTCCCGGGTGGTCTCGTTTCTTAATTTTTGGAAAAGCACTTTTAACAGTTCTGGGTGCTCAGGAAACATCCTCTGCATAAAGAAAAGGAATGAGATGGAAGCAAGCTAATATGGAATCCACTTCTCCTAGACTGATAAGACTGAACAGCATTCCTTCCTTCCAAAGCTGCTGTAAGTGAAATCCCTTTTTGCTTTTTATAGAAATGAAGAGAGGCCCAAAGTGAGATTTTCACATCTATAAATAGGATTAGCTTTAATACGAATACTGACAGAAATGCATTTTGAAACGAGAGATTCATGTCAAAGCAGCATTTCCTATAGAAAGGAAGAAGGGGTTTTCCCATCAGGAGCAGTGTGATTTTCCTTTCCAAGGGAAATTCTAGATGTGGGGCGGGCTTCAGAAGTGACCGGATGGAACAACATATTAAACACCTTTAACAGAACAACAAAGCAAGTCTGTCAACGGGAAAAAGTCTCAATCAGAGATGATTTTCAAAGTGAAAAAGAGGACCAGCTGGCAAGTTCATGCCAGACTCATGCACATGCAGGACTGTCAGCCATCAGCACTCTCCTTTCCAGTGAACAGGATCATCCTGGGCTCAGGAGTGTAAAGCAATGACAGGAATGCTGCAGATGTGAAATGCTTTTAGTGTTACATGTTTAGTACATCACCAGAGCCTGAACCAACCTCTGAAGTTCAGGTCCATTCTGGCTGAGCAAGACCACCCTAATGTCAGCTTTATTTTTATTATATTCACGAAAGAGACGGGAAAAAGCAAACGAGCTATGCAGATAAAAGGAATACAAGGTGATGCTACAATTCGCCTTCTGGAGAAAGGCAACCTACCGATTTTACTTTCATTGTGATGCTTCCTTGCCAAGAGACAATGTTTACTAAATGAGAAAGTGAGACACAAGTACTTGTGATGCAGAGGACAAAGGGAACTTGCCTGATCTGCTCATCACCTGCAGGAAGCTGCCCAGACCAGTGCTGACTGGATCCCTGCAGCCTTTAACACCACACGCCATCTCCAACCCAGCTGAAAGCAGCTTTTTTAGGTGAGGGCAGTGTTTACTGTCAACAGGGACAGGGTGTCCTGCCTCTGGAGGAGGTGTCCACAGCCAGACTTCAGGGCTGGAAGTTTCCATTGCAAGCCAACCCCAGGCTGCACCACTCTGCTTAGGAAATAGACCTGAAAAGGGCATTCAGGAATGCTGAGCAGCCCACCCGAATGCTAAGGTACAGCTAACTGCAGGCAGCACAGCTACCAGGAAAAAGAGATGGGAAATCCTTAGGGAATCATTAAGGTTGGAAGAGACCTTCAAGATCACCCAGTCCAACCATCAGTGTAGCACTACCACTGTAACCTCTAAACCACCAAACCACACCGGACCCAGACACCTCCTAAACACCTCCAGGGATGGTGCCTCCACCACCTCCCTGGGCAACCTATTCCAGTGCCTGACCCCCCTAACAGTTACATTTTTTTTTTTCTGATATCTGATGGGAATCTCCCCTGTCTCAGCTTTAGGCCATTTCCTCTGGTTCTCCCACTGCAGGCACGGAAGAAGAGACCAGCCCTCACCTCTAAACATCTACCACAGCAACATGTGAAAACGCAGTACTCGTCTGAGGCTGTGCATTTACCAGCCTTGAGGTGCAATTAAACACTGCAGACAGCACACAGCCTGCTCACGGTTCATGCTCTCGTTATAATCTGGCGTAACGTGTCACCAAAATGCCTCAAGGAAGTTCCCGCTGGGGCCCATCCACCCCGACAGGAGAAAAACTACTTTGTCCGGAGACTCCTCTTTCCCAGCCAGGATCCTTCCCCCTCCCCGATCTCCTTTCCCACAGGAGCGCCCAGGTCCCCCCGGCAGAGCAGCAGAGCCGGGCCAAGCCCTGCACTGCGGGAGCCGGCGCGGTCAGCCCCGCTCCCCACGGCCCTTCAGGGGCTCCGAC
>VZTA01006957.1:0-46602 GCA_013398855.1 Mohoua ochrocephala | reverse complement strand
TTCTAAAGAAGAGAAAAAGTGCAATGGACTGACAGCTACAACTTAGCTATTTTTTCCTCTCATTTGAGATTAAAATGAAAATCTGTCAGATTAAAGATTTTTTTAAATCTCTTCATAACAGAGACTGAAACCTTTCTAATCATATTCTTCTATAAAACAAAATCTATTTTAACAGATGTTTCAGAGGAAAAGAGATTATTAAGCAAATGTCAGGTCAAATAAAATTATGTGGAATGTCATATGAACGTGGGAAAATACTACTTTTTTTTTTTGTTGTTCCACTTACATTCTCAGAAAATAGGTTTTTTGCTGTTGTCTCAATCTCGAAGTTATTCTGAGGAACCCTTAGCTGGCNAACCCTTAGCTGGCTGAAAGGTTCTGACCTGTATGTTCAGTGCTGGGAGAGTAGCAGAGTTTATTGCTGTATAGGACAGGGTAGCAGAGCTTCTGGGGAACACCAAAAAGAGCTGTGACATAGGGTTGGAAGGGTAAGTTAGTCAAGGAGCCTGGATGTAAAAGGAGCAAGAGAAAACGAGGTCTGTGAGAAGAAGAGACTTGGGCATTATGTTCAGGCTTATGGGATGTTGAGGTCTCTCCAAGTCCCAACAGATCTCAAGCTCTGCTCTTCTTTCCAATTTCTGTGTGCTTTTCACCCGCTCTCTCTGGAATTCTCCCTCCCCAGCTGCCCCACTACAGCAAAGCCAGCCTTTTCCCAGCAAAAGCCACGCAGCTGCCAGCTTTGCACGTCTCAGGCAGAGAAACCATGAGTGTGGCCAAAGTGACTTTTGAAAATACTTAAGTTCTTCAGAATGTATCCCTAGGGGGATTTCCTTTGCATTGAAAGATTTAGGATTAGGGTTTAAAATGAATCAATTAATGATTCATTTAAATTATTTTAAATCGTTCATCCACTTCAGCAGGTTTTACCAATTATCAGGGAAAGTAATGGTCCCTTACAGTTAAAGGTGAGCGTTACTTGTGATTTTCTCACTAACCACATGGGTTTCCTTGATAACGACTGATTGCAGAAGGGAAGAACATGAGAATCCCTGTGCAAAATGCAGTTACGATTATCTCCTGCCCTACTTTGCAATGAAGTAATTAAATATTACCAAGACCGTGAAGCACTTCTAATATAGTATAAAGACAAAATATTATTTTGTAATAAATTGAGTTGAAGTTTGCTAACTTTATTCACACATCTGAAAGGCATTTCAACTCACAAAGTAAAGAGTGAATACTATCCCTGTGGCATTTTAACATTATTTACTTACACTGCAGGAATTTGAAAATGTAAACAGTCTGTGGTGTGAAATGCAGACATCTCGTTCTGTCCTGTGCTTCTACACCTGATATGATGGCAGACCCAGCCTGGCCTGACAGAAAAGTGCCACATCACAGGTCATGTGTGGAAATGGTAATGGGGACAAGCAAACACTAAGACAAATTCCATATTCCAACTCATTTTAAAATACATGTAGATTTGATCTGTTTTTTACCTGAAACTACTAACAATATTAAATCGACAATATGTGGTATAAGTTAATAGTAAGAAGAATAACAGAAAGCTAAAAACAAATCTAATATTGCAGTCTTTCTGGCTGATACAAGCAGATTTTTCTCACTATGTTCTTATAATTCTGTTTCTACTTCTCCCTAGAACACAAAAATCAGGAAAGGCATAAAAAAGTAATAAGCCTATTTCATTGTTCCTGCTGCGTAAGCTGTGTAGGTCTATCCAGCCTGACAGAGACAAAAATCTGTTCTTTTCTGCTCATATTTATGCCCTTTTATTTAAGATTCTGAAATGACTTCCCAAATCAACAGCGGATGAATTTTCTTCATTTTCTTCCTTTTGTGTGTAGAGATAAAATCTCTCAGCAAGAGATTTGTGGGTGACCTGTGAGTCACACCATTGGTTAAAGTGGGAAAATCTAAGTATTTTCACTGTTCACATTATGTTTGAAAATGATAAAAACCCACCAAACTCAAACATGTAAATAACACATTTTTTGTTTCCAGTTCTAATGAAGTCTAAGATTGCCTCTGAGCACTGAGCTCCCAATGAAGGAAAAGAACTGCCAGAAGAAAACTGGCATTTTTTTAACACTGATTTCGTTTTTGTATTTTCTACAGTGTACTGGTACATACTGGGACATGTTGAAGCAGCACCATTGGAATTTGTACCTGGATGTTCTTAGACCTACAATTTTTCTGGGCCTAAACTCAGATTTGCCTTTACTTTGTCCTAGATATTTGTGTTTAGATATTTGCTCTCTATATCTGTTCAGTAAACAATGCCTTTTCAAAGGATCACTCAGCATCTAAGATCTTTCATTTGTGCATCTCATGGAACCACTCAATGATTCTGTAAGTCCAGCAAATGATAACAAAAAAGCCATCTGATGGTTCCTACTACAACAGTATTTATGGGCTTCCCATTTATAAAAAAAGGGGACCAAATTAGTTCCAAGGTGTAGTGGGGAAAAGTTCATTAACATATAGGTGAGATGCCCAAGCACTTTTTGACAAAAACTGCCTTGGTGATGAGTCAAAACAAGTAGTCTGTATCAGCATTGCTATTTTGGCTATGTGTATTTTACATATAAGTATTCCCCAAACAGGAAATTATTCGCAGTAAGAAGTTGCTTTTTAAGGATGAAAATTATGAGTAGGATCTCTTCTTAAAGAGCGTTAACAATGCCTGAGCAATCACTTTACATTCAGACTCAGTGATATAGGTGCAAGGAGGGGTTTATGTGATTAATTTCCAGTACTGAGATTAGGAAAAAAATTGTCAAATTCCAAACTCCTTCATAGATTTATAATGTGACATTGGACAAGTTACTTCACCTCTCTTCTTAATCTACAATAGAGGATCCAATTCTTTGCATTTTCATCATCCAAAAAATGAATCCTTTGAACAAAGTGAGGAATAAGGATCAATTCCCCAATTTTACAACTAAGTCAAATGTATATATTTAAGACTCAAATGTTTAAGTCAGTCCTGACGAAGCACAGTTGTAGAGGACCCAACACGACTAAATATCAGATCTATATGTATAGTAAAATGATTTGGGGCAATATTTCAGTAGCTTTACTCCCTTTGCTTCACATGGTTCACTCTTCTTTTCAGTCTTGTTCTGTAAGGCCAGGAAAATGTGTGCATTTTAGTTTTTAAGGATGGGGAATAAATTATGAAGGCCTCTGCCAAAAAAAGATGAAGGCGGCACAATTAGATGAAAATACAGATCAAAAGACAGCAAGTCTTCCATCCCCTCTGAATAAATGTGGCTGTAAAATGGCTTAAATACGAAAACTTTCTTCCTAGCTGAATTAACTGGGCTTTTTGAACATATTCCTGATACTTAGAAATCTTAATTAAGAGGTGGAAATTATGGCATATAGTAGGTAGCAGTTTCTTAAAGAAAAAGAATAGGCTTGCAGTCTCTGAGACAAAACTTAAATCTCTTTCCTCCCATATCTGCTCTGTCCCTTAGCTCCCTGAGAACCCTGACCGTGATGTGGGGAGCACAGTGTGTGTCCACCTTACAAGGAGATGATGAGAGTGCTGTTGTCACCCTTAAGTGACTACCAGCTGCTGCTATCAAATCAAAAATGGCTGGAAAAATTGAAAGGGACATAAGAAAGTAATCCCTTCAAATTGCCACAATATTTACTGGAAAGAGAGGCTTTCAGGGGAAATCAAGCATGTAATCCTGTAAGCCCTCTGCCCAGTCGTAGCATGAGCACACAGGGGCACCTATCGAAATATGGTAATGATCACAGTTCTGCAGCCCAGGAAACAAATGGAAATAATGAAAACTTTTTAAAGATAGGGAGAGATTCACTATGCAAGTCTTTTCAATGAGCTCAGAACAATTGTTGCCATTCATCATTAAAAGCACCTAGCTCTATATTTTTGGGTTTTATGTAAATTTGTTTAGGACTGAGATGGCAAAAAAACTCCCACCCAACAAACACACGTTTATAGAAATAGTCACAGCATTATCATGCTGCATAATATATAAAAAACATCCATTTTATGGCTGCACAATTTCCTCCTCATAATGCTCTGTGCCAGCAGTAACAAATATGAAAGCAGATCGATTTAAAGTTCAAGTTAAGTTGCATGAGTTTCCCATGGTGAAGCAATTATTCCCTCAGAGGCTCTCATTTTCTTTATCACACCATGAATTCCTCAGAAAACGAATGTGCAGTTTCTACCATGTGGTTACTTGTATTGCAACAAAAAAATCTCAGAAACAGTATTTAAGGACAGACGTTTTTCTCTCTGTGGAGGCTTCCTAAATTTGAAGTTTGACCTCTCTACAATCAAAAGCATTTACTCTCGGTAAAATCATGTTCCTATTAATCTAATCTAAGCCATCCTTTTCCCTTTAAACTCACAACTTATGTATTTCTCAATAATATAGGTTAAACTTTTCTGTAAAAGCCTGGGGTGAATATAGTAACACTACATATATTGGGGTGCACTGAAGTGGTATCGCCAATATTTTATGTATCTAAGAGCTGGAAATAGACATCATTCCTGAACCTTTGCATTACACTCTGCCATATCCCTCTGAAATGCTTGGGAAACATTGATTTCAAACGTGCCAACAGGCTCAAAATCGAATTTCCGCCTCGAAGCACTCAGCTCTTTGGACCTTCAATCTCCAGCTGAAGTCCTCCTGTAACCACGACTGGGAGTATGGTCTCCACCTGTTTTTTCCTCACTCTGATGTGACCATTAGGGAGCAGTGCTCTGCTGATCTGCTCTGCCGTTCCACAGCACGGTTACTCTGCAGAGAAAAAATCCTTACCTAAACCCATCAATTCCAGTTGCCATTCCTGTGGGTATTCCATGTAGGGTTTGATGAGAAGAAAAAAAAAAAAGAAAAAGAGAAAAAAGCCCCAACCAACTTTACAGAGAACTTCCTAAGATAACAGGAATGGATGAGAGAATTTCACATTGCAAATGCACATTGCATTAAAATGATGATGGTTTTATTTCTAGTTTGGTAAAGTATCCTTGAGCATCTTCAATGCATGAGAAGAGTCGCAACAAATCTTCTGCTTTCAAGAGACTAATATATTACAATAATAAAACTGATTCCTTTAAGTTCACTATTTCTTTTTTTTTTCTGCTAAGTATAATTTATTTCCTTATCTGTCTCTTTTTTCATTTACTTGCAAAATGCCATAAAACTCATCTGATAATTTATAAAAGCTAAATTAACACCTAAATTCTGTTTTCATTCTCACATTTATTAGGCATTATATGAATTAGGCTTTAGAGACTTGATTTGCATTAATCCCTTCTTTATATAAATTTCTATAGGTAGCTAAGCTGTTGTTTTTCCTTGTGGCCATGTGCAAAAGTAAAAAATACCACTTTTGCATAGTGTTTCCTACTGGCTTGGACAAGACCTCTGAAGGCAATATGTTGATATGAAACACTGGACTCAAGGGCTTAAGTGGAATTTGGGCATGTGAACGCAAGTGCTGGATGCTGGTAACCTTTGTCCCAGTCATCTACAAGACAAGAATGGCTGAGGGTGGAAGAAGGAATTTGCTGTAAAATAAATATAATATTTTTAATCCACTTTTTTCATTAAAATTATGTGCATGCATACACGCACAAATATATATACACACGTATACCCATTGATTAATTTTCCAATTTTTATATGCTATTTTTAGTTGTGGTTGCCTATAGATAGGAAAACCAAATGAAGTCCTGAATAAAGATGCAGAGGAGGAATGATCACACCTGACAGAGTTCCAGCAAAAGAGTCAGGATCAGAGAAAAAACTGAGAGATTGCTGTGAGATGTGGCCCAGTGTAAGTATGAGAACAGGAGGAAAGAGCAGGAGAAATTGTGTGGAGTCAAGAAGGAGACAAGCACAATGAGGCAGAGCTGCAAAAGGCCGTGAAGGAGAGAACAAGAAGTTCAAACTCAACATGGCAAAAGACAGGGTCAGCCCAAGAAAGATATTGTCACCCTAAAGTCAAATTACATCCTCAGTATTATTTGAATTACTTTAGCAGAAATATCACAGGTAGTATACCCGCTTCATCACCACTTAAATAATTTATGAAAACAGAGATTCTTATATGTCTGTCACAGAAATCAAAATTTGCTGCTGAATAATTTCTGCTTTATCCTTTCAACCATCACCTACTTCTTGGTTTCAGAATTAGGACTAATAAATGTATACAATTTTCTACAGTAGGAAAAATTAACATATTTCCTTCTCTTCAGAAAGAAAACACTTTCCATTCCACACTTTCCATGTAAAGGAAATTTTAAAAAATAATTCAGGAAAACAAATATTTCAGCTTGGTTGGATGGAAATGAAATTCAACATCTTGCTGCTCCGTGGGGCAATTCCCTGTCACACATGAGCAGCATCCCCTGGAGTTACAGGTGAATGATGGGGCTCAGCTGCAGGCAGTAGGAGGGTTTGCCATATCTGATCTGCAGGGCAGAAGCGGCCTGAAACTATGTTTCCTTGAAATCTGAACTCCCAGCCAAACTCTGCTCTGGTGAAAGTGCATCAAAATAATTCTATTTCCATCAAAATCCATCTATTTCCATGTAATACTTCAGTTTTGACAAAGCATCATTCTCCACATAGAAGTATGCTGCGAAATTCCTGACAGGTTTTGTTCACAGGACTGAGCTCGATAAGAGCAGATATCTGTGTTTGCAGCTGGTTTTTGTAAGGGAACTTACATTTTGCCTGTTTCCTGATACTTACTAGAAAAAAAAAGTCTTCAGGAATGTTATTTTTTCATTTGTAGAATATTCATCTGAGTTGTTACACCAATGGTGTAATGGTGGGCAGCTAGGTCTTAATATGCACTAAATCATAATTTTATTGCAAATGTAAATGATAAGAGACAAAAAGGGAAAAGAGCATGTGTGTCATTTCGAGGTACAGCTGAAACTACAGCTTATCAGAAATTTGATAACTGGTCAGCCAGCAGTGCTCACTAGTTCATGACTATTATCTACATGTTTTCCCATTTATTACATGCCAGCTGAGGCCAATTTTCAGCTGGAAACTATAGCAGCTGTCTCTGTGGAAAATAAAAGAATGTCACTTTAAATTTCTTTGCAGCATGACAGAAATGTCAGCTTCATGCTGGAAATGTACAGTGATACACATTTCTTCTGACCTGAACACATTGCATCAATTCATGCTCATGAAAATGTCATTTGTGCCTATTTTTTTTGCTTTTTAACCAATTAAAAAAAAATCCTCTTCTAGCTACATCACTGATTATAGTGTAAATTTAACACTGCCCGCTCATAGAAAGTTCTGAAAGATTTAAAGATTTTATATTTTTGGTGGTATTATTTGCCATTGAAAAAGTTTTGATAGAGAAGATAATAAAAAAAAGGAGGGCAGGAGGAAAGAAGGACAGAAGGAAGGAAGGAAGGAAGGAAGGAAGGAAGGAAGGAAGGAAGGAAGATCTGTTTTCTGTGCATTTCACAAGGTACATTAATGATTTTCTACTTTTGCAGTCTGTTTTCTCTTCAGTCTACATAACCATGCGAGCTGTTCCTGCTTATCTTATTTTTGGCCATTGACATGTTTGATCAAGTGTAGAGTAATAAAATATTAGAAATACGTGATCTTTTAATAAGTATTTCTGGAACTATTTGCTTATTCTTCTACCATCATCAGCCACTATTCTGAAAGAAGGCAAACTTGATATAGGTTTAAAAAACTAGTCTTATAATAAAATATCCAGCTCTAAGCTGTTGGAAAGAAACAAAAAAAGGTCACATTTCATTAGGCTTTGTTTTTCCATTCTCATTTACAAAGAGACTCATCTCTGTATTCTTCACAGAAGTATAAAGCCCTCCCTACCTCTGATAATCCTTTTATGCTTTCACATTAATATAACAGAGTACAGAGAATTAATTATTAAGTACTGCTTATACAGAGCTGTAAATATACACTATGTTACAGAACTTAAGATAAGCAGTGGCTCCATTCCTAATGAGCTTACTATAATTAAATTCATTGTTGAATCTACATATAAAACGTAGCTAGGAGTCAAACCACACGGGAAAAACCATTAAGCCAGGTAGAGACACAGATGTGAATCTAAGTTTTTCCTGGGCTATGAAAATTAATAGCAGTTGTAGACTATGGTTAACTATTGACTCATATAATTCACTCAGCTTTTTGGCTAAGTATCGATAAAATGTGGAAGTTTCAAGTTATACACACACAGGTGAGCTGAAAAGCTGACCTGAGATGTCTGATGGTCCATAATGTCTGTAACGTGTAAGGTTATTTTGCTTTCAGATGAATACACTGGATATTCAAAATGCATAATGGTATGCTTAGCATTGTAGGCATATTATTTCAAATCAAGATTCATTCTACCCTCAAACCTCAAATGACACAAATCCCTTTCCCTGCCCATATTACAAGTCACAGCTGTGATGTAGTTGTGTGTAATATGCTTCTTTGTTTGAAAAGTGGAATCCTTCTAGGAATCAGTTTATAAATTAACTGTGTGCCTTTCTGGGACTGTTTATACTTACAGGGAAAAGGTATAGGAAATCAAGAACAAAAGAAACAGAATAAAGAAAAAAATCTGTAATGCTGAGTCTTGGTTGTAGACTGATATTTAAGAATTTACAAGGTACAGTAATGTGCAAAGGTTAATAATTTTATTGTTTTCAACATTAAAAGCAGAAAAAAATCTGTCTCCTATTCCCAAATCCAAACGAACCTGTTCTCAAATATAATTTCCCATACTGCCCATTAGGTTGGCAATCATTCCGTCTCAATCTCACACGTGGAAGACTTTCATCACAGGCAGATGAACAACTTCTTAGGGAGAAATCCACTCTTCTCTACATCGTGCCCATGAGGTTGCTTGAGGTGAAAAGCTGCAATTGGGTGCCATCTCTAATTTCATGATATAAGCAGAGTTGATCTGTTTATAAAGAATAATTTACCTTCCTTTGGTGCTCCACTCACTTCACTTGGGGTAACAAACCTCCTCGGCTCTTTGGGGTTTGGGGTTGAGGATGAAGGCACACAACCCTTTGCACAGTAGAAGGAAGAAAATGGGGTCATTTGTGTAATCAATTTCTTCTCTTATCCTAAGTCTATAGGTCATCTTATGGGGTGGTCTAGCATGGCAAAACAAACACAGCCACACCCCACAGCTGCACTGATGGCTGGCTCTGTGGACAGCCTCTGGGTTGGGCAGATAAGGGCAAGAAAGGTGAGAATTTTTAATCAGAAATCCCAGCTGTCTTGATCTTGGTAGAAATCATCACACTAGAGACAAAAGACTTTGTTCACATACACTATCCACTTTATTAGGCGTTATGCATCAGCCAGAGTGCCAGAGGTAAAAATCCTAATTGTTGGTTTCAGCAATAAAGCTTGGCAGCATACTGTTAAGCAGGGATTTTTGAAGGCTAACCTCAAAAATATAGGAATATATTGTCCTACTCTTAATATTGCCCATATAATTTCTGCAGGAACCATGCAGCATTTTTATTTCTAGCAGATTATCTCTATTGGGAGAACTTCTAGATTCCTAGTGTTAAATACAAATTCATACATTTCTTGTTTATTCGCAGCATATGTTCCTTGGCTGTAGTACATGACACACACTGTGTGTTGCTTCCATAAAACAGATGCTACAAGGTAACCAAAAAACATGAATTTATCTTTAATGTTAAAAGCAGCCAGAATAGCACAAAAATACTAGCAGAAGAATGCTAGATGCAGAATCAAAAAATCTATAATTTTGTCTAACAGTGCCAACTGAAAAGCATTTATTTAATGAACGGTGGTATAAAGATGGACCCAGCTTTAAGAAGTCTTTATTTTCAGTTGTCCTAAGCATGTTTTAAACCACCGAACTTGACTCTTTAGAATTTTGTATGTTGACTGTCCACCAATATTTAATTCTTTATTTACTCAAGAATTTACAATATAATAAACTTTAAATCCAATGTACTAATTTAAAATAACTAAGGTCTATCTGACATCTTTAGGCTATTAGATTTTCACAGTCATTATGAGGAATTGTTTTCTGAAAGCAGATACTTTTGTGTCAAACACTTCCCTCTGTTGACATCAATGTTGTTATTACTTACATTTCACTGGCATTGATGTGGATTTCCTTGAATGCTTATTTTTAATCTCTTTTGCATTCAGCACAAAACTCATTCTGCTACTCTAATAGTTATGATTTATCTGGATTGTCATGTCTTCCCATAGTGACAGACAAACTGGTGGGGTCCGTGACATTTTGATTGCTGTTAGCCAGCAGAAGCATCATATAAACTGGATGTTTTTCCTTATTTAGGGATGGGCCAGTGTAAACCAATGGTCACATTGTATCACCGCTAACCTCTTGAAAGACAAATGAGAGTGAAAAGTGCTTATGTTTTCATTTTTTCGTGAACTGATTGATCAGCTGGAGGAGTCGTAGGGTTCCTAAGAAACAGTCCATCCGGGTTCTCGTGATTCATCAAATCATGACAGGCCTTTTCAAATGAAAGCAGAGACAGTTTATCTCTTTGGGTAAGAGATCTTCATGCGAACTTGACAGGGAGTACCATCACAGTTCCTTTCTGAAAGCTTAGATGAATTATAGTATCTGAAACTTCACCAATGCTTTCTTTATATACTTAGAGATTTTTTTTCCCCTAGATTCCAGTTATTCAGCCGGATTTGAAGAAATTTTCTGTGTGAAAGGGAGAGTGGAACAAAGTTTTTGTCTTCTATTAAAAAAAGAAAAAAAGTGCTGTTTAATGCATTGTGAGCCGTTTCAAGTGCTGTTACAACCAGAAGTCGGTTTTTTATCAGAGATAAGATGTTTCTTCCTGTGCATAGTTTAGCTGACAGATGTACTCCCTATGTGTATTGAGCATGTATCGGCCACTTCTAACTAATGGAACTCCACTGTGGCTCCTGCACAATGGAATGTGAGCACCATACCTCAGCCAGGAGTGGAAGGCTCCAAGCATGGGAGTCATGGGAAGGATGTAATGATTTGTTGTATCCCTAAATGAGTGGTACTGCTGTCCAACTTCCATGAGGTAAAATACTAAGAGAGGTTTCAAAATTAAAGGATATTTTCAAATACAAATGATTTCCTTTTTTATTGTTCATTATATTTTTAAGGTACACATCCTGATAGCTTACGTGTGGTACCAGGGGCTCGCTGAGCAGCTCACATCCCTTTGGTTCAGTGCATCACAAGATTAAGCGTGAACAGCTGACCATGCATCTATGCACATCCTCAGCACAGGAATCTCACAGATTCCAAGGAGAGGAAGTGAAATTGAGAAGGGATTTTTTTAATGCTCTGTGAATTTATGAGAATGCTTTTTTTCAAAACAGAAATCCAATGCAATCTGAGTCAATAGCTGAGGAGTGTAGAATATAGAATAATAGATTTATTTTATTTTATTCTTCATTCTATTAAGGATTCTACTAATATTTAGAGCCCACTAAGACAAAAGAAATCAAAAAAAAAAAAAAAAAAAGAAAAGAAAAATTTAATTGGTAAATAATATAACAGATTTCAAGCTCAAAAGCCATCAGTATCTCAAATTCCAAAATTCTTTTTAGTGGAAATCAAAATGAACTCATGAGCAGCCCAAGACTCTGGAATTACCCTTCTAAATATCCAGTAAATGCGTCTGTTAAAAAAAAAAATAATTCTACTGTGGGAAAAGAGTAAGCATGATTAAACTAGATGATGCAATTCATTTTTCATCCTCATTAATAAGTATGTTTTTATGACCTATTTATTAAATGCGATATATAAACTTTCCCGAAGATAAATGAAATGTGCACTTTACATATATATAGGTGTAAGTAAAAATGATACATTTTTCCATTATATCAGTCAGGACCTGAATCTAAACTTTTGAAGAAGCAAAATGAAATACAGCCCTTTTCCAATGTTGCTTACCATATCATAATCTTGTGCAATTTATCCATACATAACATAACAATAAAATTGAACTTTGATTCTTGCAATCACATCATACTGGTTTATTTAAAGGTCAACCATTACTCTTAGAAGTAAACCCATTAAAATATTGTGACATAAGGATGTAAATTACAATGCGTCTAAATGTGAAGTTATTACTTAAACATCAAATGACACTGAAGACGTGACTAAAAACTAAATAAGATTCATCACTATTCAGCTGGAAAAATCAAGATCAGAGAGTGAGTATGGTTTTTTTTGGAGCAGTCTGATAGAGTCTGGCCTGAAAATTTGAAAACTTCATGAGATTGTGCTTCAAAAAAAAAATCTGATATTTTCTGATATTCTGCTTCCTTTCCAAGATACAGACAGTCATCTGAATGTGGACTGGCTGTAGCCAGCCATCTCAAACTGATTTATATGGGAAAATTAAATGAAACAAAGTCAAAGCACTACTGTGTGAAAAATAACTGTCAGAAAAATATATCTGTACTGTATCAATTTGTAATGTTATCTTATTTTATCCTGATTGCTAAGTGGATATATTCCTCATCCTCCTCATTAAAATAACCTCCCTGGAAAAAATGAAAAGGATTACCTTCAAAGAGCATGGATATAATTCATGCCTAAAAGCAAATGCAAAAGATAATCAACTGTCTTAGAAGAAAGTCAAGAGGGCTTCTGTCTGAGCTATAGCAGTGGGTCTGGAGACCAAATTTGCAAGGGACCAAAAAGAAAGGCAAGCTCTGAGTGGAACAGATACCGAGACAAGGTACTTAAATGAATAAGGGAATGCAATATCTGTCATCAAAGTGTGAGCTAGTAGCGTGTGACCTATTTAGTCTAGTGAAACAAAGGCTGAGAGAGGATAATATTGTTGTCTATAAAACCTTCCAGAGAGGGGTTTAAGCTTTTGGAAGGAAGATCTTCAAGCAAAAGGATATGTAGAATCATGGTTGTGAATATATTTAGACTAAAATTGTAAGAACATTCAGGGAGTCAGAGCTCAGAAATGCATATATTTAGCAATGGACATAAAGCATAAGAGGAAAGCCTTGCATTACTGTAAAAATGTTAAACAAACAAAACAGTTACTTTGCTGTGGCAAGAAAAATCTGTCAAACTATCATGCTGGGGTCTTTGGTTTTGGGGCTTTTTTTAATACTTTAATGCCTTATTTTGGCCATTGAAAAGGGCAGCTGCAATCAGCTGACTAACACACTTATCATCATCGACAAAAACGTACCGCTCCTGTGTGAAATACAGAAGGAACAGCATCAGAATATGTGGTTATTTTTCAAATGCTCAGATTTGATAAAATTTACCTGGCCTACTTAAATATGAAAATTTTCTCTGAGAACTTAGATAGGTGTCTGAGCTTCCAAATCCAACCAATCTGATTGTATTTAAAATAGGGGTGGTAGTGAGAAAGGGGACCTGGAAAACCAAGGCCATGGATTTGGCTGGCTTACTTTCAGCTCCTGGAAAAAGGAAGTTTTACAGAAAATTTCAAGCTGTCAGTATCACCTAGACCAGTGGCAGATCTAATATTTGTAGCTGGGAGGGAGTCCAACAGAAAATTTTGTGGTAGGTGCGCATGTTTGCGTGACTGTGTGTGCTGAGTGCGCGTGTGAGGCAGAAAAGCTCTAAGGGGACAGTAGCAAAGGAAACAAGACAGTCCAGCTTTCTGTCTAGATAACATTCCCAAGGCCAGACTACTAATTTATTATACTTTAAAAAAAGGCCACTGTCTTTTAAAGGACCTTGTCAATGGTCTTCATTAACTTCTCAGGTTGCCATATATCCCCCTCTGCTGAGTTTGGGAGAAAGCCAGCAAAATGCCCATGGAGGCACGCTGTGCAAGAGCAAGGCAGCAAAGAATGCCACGGAGCATTTGTTGGTTTTATTTGTCAGCTCAGAAAATCTGCCTTGTTTAATCTCCCTGTAACCAGGAGCATCCAGCTCAGCACCCTCCAAAAAAAAAAAAAAATCATGGCACACCAGAGTGTCCATCAGTTTAGGTGTTCGGTCCCATTCCAGAGGGGCACCTCGGAGCTAGCCAGGGAAATTCCCCATAGGGCTACAGCACGAGCACAACCTGTGTGGAGCACAGCTAGCTTCCGAGTGCACTTTCTACACTAAGCACAAGAGAGAAGTAAGGCTCAGAAAGTTTTTACCAAGAGTTATACAGTTCTGGTGGGGATGGATACCATTACCCCCAAGGTAAGAATCAACCTTGATGTAGATCGTAACAGGAGATGATTAACTGCCAACATGTATTTGTCAGGAAAAAGTCACAGAAAGCCAATCTGATTTTCTTCTAAAATTAGCATAAAGAACAGGTAAGTAGACAAGTCATAAACATACATGTGATGCCAGCAAGATTTCAAACTGTCTTTGTAAGGACCACAAAGTTCAGATGAAACTTATTGGATGAGTGCAAAGCCATACTGTAAAGCTATTCTTAGCAGCTGTGTACAAATGTCTGCTTTGGCATGTTGGTTTATCACAAATGTTCATCTACAATTCAGTTAATGTAAGTTAGAGGAGTTTAATTAATTGCTCAGATGACATAACTGGTTGTTTCATATGCCATATAAGAATTTTCTAGAAAAATTTAAATGCTCTGAGATAAGTTGCAATTTATCATAGAATCACAGAATGACTGGGGTTGGAAGAGGCCTTAGAGATAACCTAGTTTCAAGTCCCCTGATGTGAACAGGGATACCTTTCACTAGACCATTTAATACAGAAAGGTGAAATTCTCACCATAGACAAGAAAATCATGTTCATATACATGGGATGGAGAACGAATAAACAGTTTGCAATACCACCAAAAGCATTTGTGGCTTATATTGTGACCAGAAACTGAATTTAAGACAATTATGTCTGACTGTTGCAAACATTCAAACACCATATTGGCATGCTTGAGCAGAACACCTGAAGTAAAAGAAAATAGATAATCTTATGGTGTACTCAGGGATTGAAGATCCTAAGCCAAAATACTATCCTTAGTTTTGATCACTGTATTTTACAAATGATGTGATCAGATGAGAATAGATGAGATGAAAGTAATAAGGATGCTCAGGTTGTCTAAAAGAAATGGAATGCTACAAGGGAAATTTGAGAAAACCAGGGTAATTTCGTCTAAGGAAAATAAGATAAAGAAAATAGGTGATAATATATAAAATATTAATATAAAATACTGAGAAAGAGAATAAAATGTCTTCATTTATACAGAGATGGAAAAATGTTTTACTTAACGTAGCAAAGACTGAAGTTGAAGTTAAGAATTAAGAAAAATGTCATATGAGTACTGAAATAGGACACTTTTATAGTCTCCAAAATGGTAAGATTTTAATAATAATTTAAACAGGTATTTTTTAAGAGTGAGAAAAATATATTTTTCCTTGGGACACTGATGTTGCTAAAGTGCTTTCCAGAACTGTTTACTTATGGAATAGGAAAAAAAAAAAAATTAACAGTAAGGTTTGATATACCTTTTCAAGTAGAGTTGTGGTGTCAAAAATCTCAGTCATTCTAAGATGGACTTTGGCACATCTATGAAAGACATGGTCTGGCTCTTGACTCATGCTCAAAACTATGCCCTGTTTTCCAAGCACATAATCAAAACAGTTTCACAGAACTTGGTCTTGATACCTACTTTCAGTCAGCTTCATCTAATATCTACTGAGGACAATCAAAAAATTCATCCTTCAATCAGGTTTTGTCAAGCTTCCTCTAGTACCTTATATCTCAAGCAGTTCATTTGAAGTGAGTGTATCAAGTGAAAGAGTACAGGACTCCTCACTCAAAAGGTGAATGGTATCATTTGGCCTGAAGATCACTTCAGGTAATCATTTATATGATGAATGAATATGAAACGAGTGAAAGAGGGACTTGAGGCTAAAGGAGTTTAAAAGGATTTTGCAAGTGTAATGACCATATCCCAGTGAGTTTCAAAGGAACTTCATTACTTTAAGTACCTTTGAGAACCCCATGCCAGACAAATAGTGTAAGAGTTGTGCTGTAAGACTCAGGGTGTGTACAGTTCATCCTCCTCTTTCTTTGGGATCTGCAAATATATGGAGACCAGTTTAATTCCATTTCCAAAATGTACCAAGTCAGTTTGAAGTAATTGCCTTAATGCCAATTCAGAAAGGACTCACATTGCCTAAAATTTTCTAAATCGTAATGCTAAACCTCAAAGATTCCAAAGCTTCAGCAAAGGGTTTTGGAGAATACCAGAGAACTTTAGCAAAATATTATGCCTCAAAAATTGTTCAGAATATTTTCTCATTTTGAAAATTAATTTTTAAATGTATTTCCTAATCTGATGTTTTTCCTAAATATAACTGATAATTTATCACATTATTTGTCTTAATTCCAATAATGAATAGATTTAATTGCTAGTTACTCGAATTTCTCCATTTTGAGTTAATAAAAATTTCCAGCATTTTTGTGTTAATTTTCAACTGGGAGCTACAGAATGTCATCCTCCCACATCATATGTACAAGCAATTTCTTTGCAATATATTTAAACTCTCCATAGAGATTGCGTAGCACATTTTTTTTCAGGGAGCATCAAGCATTATTCTTGATTAGGCCTCATTCACTTTGATGATATTTAATATCAACATAACATGGACCCTATGTGTTTTATGGTGTTTTATTTCAGACTGCATGTGATCTAATCTCTTTAACTCAATGCCTTTAGCAACTGAAGCACGTTTGATGTGCTACTGGACAACATCTTCCAGTCTTGCTTCATGCATGAAAAATCCGTGTTGTGCACTCAGATCATTCTGTGATGTGAACAGATGTGAGGAGAATTGGAAATTCCACTCGAAAGTGCATGCCTTGTCTGAAATAAACATTCATAGACAAACACCCTAGGAAAGAAAATTCCAAAGTGCAATTTTTTATTAAGTAAGAGAAAAATATGTTTGGAAAACTGTCCAAGGGAAATTAAAAATGAGATTTATGTTTTCATTTGTTCATATATGAAACACACAATTTAGAGTGAAGGGGGCTAACTGTTGCAGTGTAGAATGAGGCCTTTTAAAATTGAAAACAAGAATTAGTAATTGCTACAGACATTTATAAGCTAATGTGTGAATTCTACACTGTATTATAGAAGAATGTAGTCAATGTTGTGATCAGTAGCTCAAAGACCAAGTGAAGATAAATCATCAGTCGTGACTCCCAGGGGTCAAGAGGCACAGATGCGTTGGAGTGAGTTCAGTGAAGGGCCATGAGAGTGATTAGGTGATTCAGAGATTTTGACATATGAAGAGATGCTGAGCAAACTGTGGTTTCTCAGCTCAAAAAGAAAGGGCTCAGGGGGTTTGGTGGATCTTACCAGTGCATGTAAATACCTGCTTGGAGCAGGTTGAGAAAGAAGGCACAGCCAGTCTCCTATTGGTGCCCAGTAACAGTATAGACAGGTATGAGCACAAATTAAAATATGGAAAACTATATTTAAAAATAATTATTTTTTCCACTCTGTGATTTTGTGATTCATTAAGTGCTTTATTTCATTTTTATGTAAGGGGAAAAATGTTTTCATGGATCTTAATCCTTGCAGATTACAGTGTGCAGGAATTGTAATTTATACCAAAAGGTATAGGTTATTCAAACTCAAAACACTTAAAAGTGTATATTCCAAGAAAACCATTTACAATATAGTTTCCTCAGCTAACATTGCAATGAGTTCTGTCTCTGTTTGTAAAAGCTGACCCTGTGCTGTTTTGAAGTTAAAAGCATGATCTTAAAGCAGGGAACTTCCAGCTCTTTTCCCTAATTACCTGTTGCTTTTGAGTTTGCAGTGACTGTAATGTTTTTGAAAACTGTCTTCTACTTGCTGGAGGTAATCTAAATTCTATTGTTTACTTGCATTCATGATGTTTAGTAGTTAGCATTGTAGTTTTCCAGTGGTCAGAGAAATCCTTTTTGTAACTACTGTTACAAAATATATTTTCTATATATTTTTGTTAGCTTTCTTTTTTAGCAGCCTATAACTTGCAGCACTATATGAACACTTATTTTATACTAATGCACATCTAAAGTGACTGAAAGATGTTTTTCTTTGTATTTACTATATCTACAAGCTGTCATTCTGAACATAACCTCTTGCTCCATGCACTTTTCAGTAGTATTTCTCAAATGTTGTCTGAACAACCTGTCACAAAGGCCATCGGCAAAGACATCAACAAAAATTTAGAGCTTTTTAATGAAGCACTAGGGTACACTGGAATGGACTCTAAAAAGTCTAAATGATAACTATTGAATACTACATTTTTCTTTATATACTTCAGATTTCTAATAAGTCAAGGACAGAAAGAACAGTTGTACATGTATTCACAACAGCTGATAGAAAAGAGGCTTAGCTCTGACTGAAGTAAATTAATTAGAAGACACATCAATACACTTACAGATATCAGTCCATTAATGCCACTGTGAAAGAAAATGCTTTCCGGCATAACACTTCAGGAGGAGCTTTTTTGTTTCATGTAGGTAGTGAAGAATTTGCTAAGATAGGGCAACAAGTTTAAAATAGAAACATTTTATAAGTAATCCTTTTTAAAATTTAGAAAATTTCATTTTCTATCTCTTGTAGACTGATTTAAATACTACCTATTTCGTTATGTTTTAGAATAGTGACCTTGCTTATTGGTGTATTAAAAACAATGTGATGCCAGGGAAAGTTTACCTTTATTCCCCAAAGGAAAGCCTCTGTTTTCAATAACATCCATGTATCTATACAACGATTTCAACAGACAGAGAGAGCAGAGTTCTCTGCTAGATTTATTAAATAAGACCTCAATTCAGGGGAAAGAAAATGCCAGTTTTTAAGCAGATTCTTTAATATAAGTCTTTTCCTAATACATGTTAATTTGGACAACGGATGATTCATGAAATGACACCTCAACTATTTTAACAAGATGCTTGATGTCTTATTTTTCATTTTCATGGCTGCTACTTTTTTTTACTCCGTGTAAAAATTTGACCTTTCAGAAAATATTACTGTACAGAGACTATAAAACTGGGAAAAAGTGGTAGGCTTGCCCCTGAAAAGGAAATCTTACCAAGATGTGTTCATTGCTGGTTTGAGCTATAAAACTGATATCGTGCTGTGGTCGCCTGCCTGGCACTTCCTCTATTCCTTGCCTCCTGCTAGTTTTCCTAGAGGTGGAGGATTGCACAGGGCACTGGGAAGGTCGCTGTGGTTTCCTCCTGCTGTTTTGCTGCCAGGCTGGCGAGGCTGGTGCCTGGTGCTGACAAGCACACTGGGAAGAAGCCAGAGAGCCTTCTCAGGCTCTCCACTCCACTGGGGCTCTTAGAGGTCTGCCAAAGAGTGTTTTGTCTCAACTTGAAAAAATAAAAGAAGCATTCAATTGTATTTAGTTATTTTTATACATCTTTTCTGTCTTGTAAAACTGAAGTTGGAATTAGGGATGGAGCTGATGCAAAATCCAGTGCCTAGAACGGAGGTCATGATGAGTTTCCAAAGTAAACATAGATTCTACGATAGCAGCTGTTCTCTACGAGACCTATGTGAAAAAATATCTGATCTCTGAGAATAAGAACTGCCAGTTTTGACACTCCAATTAAATGCATGTAATTAAAAAAATTTTCAAGCATCAATTCTAGCTCTACCTAAAAGTCGTATCACTGAATTAAATAGTCTTATACTTGTTCTTTCCGATAACAAAAATGTAAGGCTAGACTGTCACATAAATGAAAAAGTAAACCATGGTTATTTTGTGCTGGATCAGCTCTTTTTCAAATGGCATGCAAAGCAATACCTTGTTTTAAAACTTTCAAAAGCCTTATAAAACTTTTTGAGGAGTATGTTCACGTCAAAATACCAAAATTGGACAAATAAATAACGCAGACTTCATTCCTCTGAGACAGTTTACACTGCAGATTCAAATTAGAAAGAAACCTTATATTTTAGGTTCCTTGAAAGTGGTATCATTTAAATTAAAGCTATACAAATTTTGTGTGTCTTCTGCCTGCCTGGTACAACTTGGTTTAGTTTAAATTTAGAAATTAGTATTTATAATTTCCTTAGAGATCCTTTGCTGAAAGATGCTATGTAGTAGCAATCAACTACCTTTGCTGAAATTGTTCTCTTTATATTTGGCAAATCACATTCTTCTTTGGCTTTTCATTCTGAAAAAGCCAGTTTAAATTAAGTATACTTGACTTCTTGCCACTAGAAACATCAGTCTTGTCATCTAAGCCACCGTGAAGAGCTCACTAGAGAGATTACTAGGTATTTACTGGTAAAACAGAAAATCAGGCAATTAGAGATGAGGTACAGCGGTTTTCAACTGTCTCAGAGCAGTTGGTACATCAAGGCATTTGAACTCCAGTGGTTGTCTAGCAGATGAAGAAAAGTTATGCCCAGGCAAGGAGGATCCCTAATTAATCCTGTGGCTGCAGGAGCTTTTCAAAGCCAGTGAGTTACTGCAGGCACTATAAAAGGTATGTTAATTTACCTGTGGACCTCCCTCGTCAGCTTGGGTTATTTCCCCGCCTTGGACCTCAGAGGTTGACATCTTCTTGTCTCATGCTATGGTGGCATGGGTTTAACCACAGTCCAGCTTCTAGATGCTGTGTTCTATGAGACTGCAGCAGTTAAGCAATGAAACAGATTGGATTTGGGCCTTAACTGTCTCAGTGGCCCCAAGCTGCCTAAGCACGAGTACGCAAATATATGAAATCCAAGCTAACAAATGGAGCAATCAGGTAGAATATGGTGACTTATAAATAAACATCAGCAGAACTCCTGAAGGAAACACTGCATATTAATAGCTATCAGATATAATGTTTTAAGAAACAGCAAGAGAAGTATAAAATTGCTGAACAGAATATTTCAAATGTTACCGTAATTTGCCCTCTGGTGGATATGTATTACGTATTATATGAAATTCTATGAATTTGCACAATTTTCCCTCACACTCTTATATCATTTAGTGGATGGAATGGATGATGATTACTTAATGAGCAGCTACTCAAGTTTTTTTTTCCCCTGAGTGGCCCCAGGCTTTATTTACTATAGGAAAGTTAAATCTGCTCTAAAGGCAGAATAACTAATTGTCTCATGGTCTAAGCCACTCTCCAAAGACGTACCTGAATGCTCTACAGACATAGGGTTTGGCACAACCCAGTCAGGTTTTTAATCCCCTGCCTACTTAAAGACGGTTTTGAGAAAAAGGATTCTCTGGAAAAAGTGTACTATGTTGCTTTCAGTTTTGCATGAGCCTGCACCTGGCTTGGGACACTTCCAGACGCACCTGCAGGTTGGGTGGAGAAGTGATTGAGAGCAGCCCTGTGGAGAAGGACCTGAGGATGATGAAAAACTCAACACGGGAGGGCAATGTGTGCTCACAGCATAGCAAGCTGGTGGAATCCTGGGCTGCATCAAAAGGAACCCTGTCAGAAGGCCAAGGGATGAAATTCTGCCCCTCTGCTCTTGTGAGACCTCACGTGGAGTACTGCATCTACCTCCGGTGCCACCAAAACAGTAAGGACATGGAACTGTTGGAGCAAGTCCAGAGGGGGCCACCAAGTTGATGTGGGGATGGAAGCCCTCCCCTATGAAGTCAAACTGAGAAAGTTTTTCAGCCTGGAGAAGTTTGCATGGAGACCACATATAAACCTTCTAGTATCTGAAGGGACCTGCAAGGAAGTTAGAGATGGACTCTTTGTCAGGAACTGTAGTGGTAAGACACAGAGAAATAGCTTCAAACTGAGAGTAGATTTAGATTAGATCTTGGGAAGCAATTCTTTGCTGTGAGGGTGGTGGTGGAAGAGTTTGCCTAGAGAAGTTGTGGGTGCCCCATCCCCCCATCCCTGGAAGTGTTCAAGGCCAGGTTGGATGGGGCTTTGAGAAACCTGGTCTAGTGAGAGGTGTTGTTGCCCAAGTCAAGGAAGAGAGAGAGTGCACAAATTTTCAGTTTTCATAGTGAAATTTCATAGTAAAAGTAGAAAAATCTTGAAAAGATGAAGTACTTGAAGGCATTCCCTTACAGAAAAACTTCTCAGTGAACAAAGCAAGTGTCAGGCAGATTTAAAAAAAGGAAATGCAATCAGTCTTCCTATTGATTTATATTTATCCTTATCTAATTCTGTATATAATCTAAATTTAAATCCATCTACCATCTACTGCTACAATTTCCATCCACTGGAAATTAAAATCCGGTTGTTTACCTCATGTTGAATTATTCTATTTGCAGATACTTCATTTATGATTAATCAGAAATTTCAATTGCGCAAGCTAGGTAAATTCATTAATAATGCACATGATGGAGCCCACTAATCCCAGCCCACAGCTTTTAATGACCTCAAACTCCCTTTCTGTGTATGTACAGATATCTTGCTTCCAAACAGCATGGCTTTTACCTCACTTCCTACTCAACCCTGTAACTGGCTACTCAATTCCTTATTATTATTAATGACTCAGTTTATCCTGAGGAAAATATTCAACAAAGCAAAAGCTACCACTTGCACATGGCTCATTAAAGTCACATTACTTTCAATATTTGAGAGGATACTTCAAAATCATAAATAACTCATTAAACGAGCTACATCACCTTCCTCCGCTGATGTGCACATAGGAATGTATTTAATCTTGTCCCTTAGCCATCATCAAAGCACAGTCATGAAATTTACTTTTTCATACTGGTTTTTTTGGGAACTGAAATCATTGACATTGATTAAAATAGTCGTAACCTAGAAGGAAGAGCTTATTTGTGAAAAATATTTAAAAGGATTAACACAAATATCTTATTTGGATTGCAGAAATTCTCTTCAATAAATACCAGGTTTGATCACAGAATGTTTGGGGTCAGAAGGCACGTCTGGAGATCATCTGCTTCAACATCCATGCTAAAGGAATGAACATGTCCTTCCAAATCCACAACTTGACCTGAAGAACTTGGTACTTAGTACACAAACAGACACAAAAATAGCAAAACCTTTAAATTCAGCAGCATTCAACTTCTGTGGAAGTCCTGAGCTAGAGAAGTTTTCCAAGTTTAAAACCAGGATTCCAGAGGCCAGTGTGAAGGCTGTCTGTGGAAATAAGCAGAAAATGCTGAAAAGGATCTCACGGTTCATTTGTATCACAGATTCACAGAATGGGTCAGGTTGGAAGGGACCACAGTGGGTCATCTGGTCCAACCTCCCTGCTCAAGCAGGATCATCCCAGAGCACATGGCACAGGATTGCATCCAGAGGGTTCTGGAATATCTCCAGTGAGGGAGACTCCACACCCTCTCTGGAAAATCTGTTCCAGTGCACGGTCACCTGCACAGTAAAGAAGCTCTTCCTCATGTTCAGGTGGAACTTCCTGTGCATCAGTTTCTGCCCGTTGCCTTGTGTCCTACTGCTTGTCATCACTGACAAGAGCCTGGATCCATCTGGTTATCCCCCCTTTAGACAATTATGCACATCGATGAGGTCCCCTCTCAGCTGTTCTTGAGGCTGAACAGGCCCAACTCCCTTGGCCATTCCTCTTCCCTAAATCATCTTTGGACCCGCTCCAGGAGCTCCCTGTCTCTCTTGAACAGAGGAGCCCATAACTGGACACAGCACTCCACAGTGGCCTCACCAGGACTGAGTAGAGGAGCAGGATCACCTCCCTCGACCTGCTGGCAGTGCTCTCCCTAATGCACCCCAGGACAGCATTGCCCTTCTTGGCCACAAGAGCACTGCTGGCTCACAGCAGCTTGTCATCCATCAGGACTCCCAGGCCCTTCACAGATCTGATTTCCAACAGGTCAGCCCCCAGCCTGTACCAGTGCTCAGAAACTCCTAGATATTCATATTAAAAGTCTAATATTAGAAGATAGGCATCAGGGAAGCATCTCCAGAAATTCTATCCTGACCATTGTCATGAAGCCAAAGGATGATTTTTTTTGCCAGTATATGTACCAGGAACAGAGAGACCTCTCCACTTCTTAGCTTATAACAGAGATTTGTACTCTAACACTGACACAGAGACTTGAGTGGGTCATACCCAGAGGTGTGACTTTACTCCTTTTCAGAATATAGCCCTAGGACACTGCAGGAAGAGAGACGTGGGCTAAAAATACCATGGATGATGAATAGTGGGAATCTCTCTTTGATGTGTGAAGTCTCACATCAAAACGAAGGTGAAAAACCTCACCATCTCAAAAAACAATTTTATCCCAAACAAAAAGGTGTTTGGAGAAGGTAGATGCAGGGCAGGTAAGAGCTGTCAGATATGGCCCAAATTTTTAGACGGTCAGCTGAAGCAGATATTGCAGTGGTTTTAAGCATAAAGTTACAGAAAGTAGACTGCATCCATAAGAACGTTCATGGTTGCAGAGAAGAAGATGCTACCTTTGCTGGTATCAGCCTGTCTGCCTGAGATAGCAGGAGGGGAAGTGCTCAGAACACCCCTGAGGATCCAGAATATCAGTGCAGTGTCTGCTCAGCTCTCCTCCACTCAGCTCAGGGTCATCTCTGCAAAAACCCTTCCTCTTTCAGGCACAGATCTAGTTACTTCTACGTTGCTGGACACAGAAAGGAGAAAAATGGCCAATTGCTTCTGGAGCCCCTGGGAGGAGCAGAGCCTCACTAATATCCCTGTGCACCTGTGAGAGTGACAGTCCGCTTTATAAGCTTCAACATTAAATAGCTGCTATGGGTATTTTTTTCTCTCTGTGTGAACATAAGTACTGGCTGGTTCCAAGCAAGGAACTGAAGAATTACATCTATTTGCTGTCACTATATATTTTGTATGGCTCCCAGGAAAGACTTTAATTTGCAACACACAGGCAATCATTTTTGTCAAGTGGCCTTATTATGATTACTACTTGTTGTATGTGGTTCTCGACACATTTATGGTAGGATCTGAGCCAGCCTAAATGACCTTGCAGTACACAGGACCACATCCAGAGAAGAAAGTCTTTTTCCTTTTTGAGGAGTGGCTTAGATATTTCTGAACAATTCATTACAGACATATACGTTTTCAGTGAAGCTTCTAGTTTTATCATTCAAGATTAGGCACTTCACTGGTATAAATCAGAAAAGTGTTTCAATGTTTTTATTATAGTTTTTGTATGCTTACTGAGGCTAAGTTTTACATTGTAAGTTCTTAATTAATATTGTTTTTATTTTATTAATAAAAACACCTAACTTTATTAATAGTTGGCAGACAAATAGTGATTTGTTTCAGGATAATAACTGAAAAATTATGCCAAAATAATATAAGAATGATAAATACAGGAAAATCGAGGCACTGTAAACAGTACAATGCCTTTGAATTCTTATTATGTTCTGCAGTCAGGTGTTTTCTAAGGGTCTTGACTGGTATCCTAAAAACCTTTCAGCAGTATAGTCTAAAATTGCAAATATGAATACGAGAATAGTACAGGAGCTGGAAGAAACTTTGTGCACATTAGTGTACTCAAAGAAAACTGTGCTTCCATTTATGACCTCAGCAAGCACAAAAATTCATTTGTAGTTATAGCACTTTAGAAAGCACGTCCTCTTAGTGGCAGCAAGGCTCAATGGGAGAATTCATGGTTTAATAGCATAATGTGCTAATAGCAACACCTATACCTGGCTGAGTCTGTAATTGTGTCCCTCCGGATATGGGGACCTCGTCTGAACACATTCAAATTGTCCTAGGCTGCATATATCTGGAGCTATTCCAAGCTCATTCCACTTCATAGCTGCTCTAAAAATAAACTCAGAGTATTGCACTTCATTCACTTAAAAGCACTTACAAGAGCTATGCTCAGATCGGGGATTTAGTGATGTGAAATACTACAGGTCCAGGGTAGTTGCTTTCCAGATAGCTTCTAGATGCAATTCAAGAAGGAGGCAATTAACTACCTATAGAGTACATTTGAAGTGCAGTGAAACTTTTCTTTCAAACACACGTAACCCACAGGAGCTCAGTGTCAGCACAGTGGACGTTACCGCCCTGCGATGTCTATCTCACATGAAGAACGTATATGAGAATACCTTATTACTATTGCTGTTTTAACATCTCAATTCTCTGCACTTGTAGCAATGTCTGAGGGTTACTAGCTAAGCAGTTATGCTCCAGTAGGCATGTTAAGATTACATCTATTAAGAAATTGCTCCCCAAAGAGGTATGAGACAAAAGAGAACATATGAATACAAGAAGCAGAGAGGAACAGCTCTGGATACTGGTATGACTGCCCTGTGTCAGCAGGTGCAGTGACAGCACACCAGCAACACCTAGCCATTACTTTTAAGAAGCATAATTTTCACATCAGTGATTTCTATGGCTTTTGAGCTGCTTGATACCTGTAAAAGCAACATACAGTGTAGTGGGCTTCAGTAGATGCTGGATGGGTAAAGTGCTTAAAATGTTATCTAAAATATTACTTAATAGAAATGTTGCAGTAGTTCCCAAATATTTTTCTTAGCTTTCTACAAAAATAAATTAATTCCTCAAAATCCACTTTGGAGAGACTCTCACTTTTTCTCATACTTGAGAAACAATTTATGAAGGAACAGGGAAGCATCAATCTTCTCACACCAGAACAGCAGAGATAAACACTTGATGCACTCTGATTCACAGAGATAATGCAGGCTCAAGAGGCACAATATTGGGCATCTAGGTCTCTGAAGTGTGGAATTTTCAGCTTGAAAAGTAACAGCTTCAAGTTCTTCCAAGAAACTGAAGGAAAACAGTTTGAAAAGAGAAAAAAATACAAAAAAAGAAAATCTGTAATGGAAATTGCTTCTTCTGCCTTAATACATAAAAAGTTGGTTTCCTATCAGTTGCAAAGGTGCAAATCTCAGCTGCTCCTGAAATTGCGGGACTCTTAACTGACAGCAAAATCTGGTCCATCAAAAATAGTTTTATTTTTTATTGTAGCCACCTTGCAACAAGCACTGTCCTTTAGAAACAAACCTTTGAAATTGAATGTTCTCTTGCTGCCTTTTATCAGAGAAGAGCAGCCCGTCAGAACTCTTTGCAGTTTCCCAGGGGTGCCTGCAGACATTAAAAGAGATGAACAGGTCAAGGCACATTAAAACATGAGAAAATCCCAGACAGATCACACCCAGAATTTACCTCTAATGTCCTCTTCAGGCAAATGTTCTTGCATAAATTCAACTTCATGCACACCTGCCAGTCAGTTTGTAGAGTGAAAATATATATATTTCAGGGATGAATAGTAAATCATGTAAGATAAGATAGCCTGGAAGTACACATCAAGAATTTCTTAGTATTGCTGCTTGCGGGTGGAACATACAAGTAGGAAATGAAATACTTCTTCCAAGAGGAAGAAGCAGGACCATGCAATAGTTAAAGCTATTTTTGCAAGGGTTTAATATTTGGATTTTGTAAGCCTTAATTTGCCTGGACATATTTAACTGGGCCTGTTTCTATGCAGTTCTTTACAAGTTGTTTCGACTTGTAACATTTTCAGAAGTGCTTAGGCAGTACAGGACTCTGGGTTTGGAAACAGACTTTAGCTCAAATTTAGAAAAAAAAATGCACAGATGCCTAAAGGATCATAAATGAATTTTTGTCAGGACCATTCCACTGAGGTCTTTAGTGTAAGTGTCATAGGAAAGAGTATTCACAAAAGCTAAGTTCAGCCTAGAAAAGCTCATTTCCCCAGTCCCTACATAGCTCATTTCCCTACACAGTCCACGGGAAAGAAAACTCTTCTGGACAGTTATTAGGAACAGGCAATGTGTATTAAGGAACGTGGTGACTTCCCCCAGCCTCTGCTCTGGAATGAGACCAGGCACCCACTCCTGGATTTCCCTGAAAAGTAAACCCAACTTAAGATGTTGAAGGGTCCCAAATGCTCAAAAGGAGAAGGGAATCAGGAGGGTTGGAGTAGGTGAGAAATACTTTAGATTATGAATGCTGACTGGTGGCAGATAATTGTGTGTATGTGTGAATGACAAACTGAACATTTGAACTCCCAAGCATAATCCTACTGCCTGCTACCTGCAACAGGTACAGACTGGTTGTGAATTTTGACAAAACCTGGAACTAAAAGAAGTGACATATAATGAATCATGTGGTTAATACAGGACATGAGGCAGAACCACCAGTTTGGATATGTTGTGCATCTGCAAACAGAGTTCAAATGGAGAAAAACAAGCTGTAAAATGGGGAGAAGATTCCAGCAGAGCTGAAGAGCCCAGTAATGCACCCAAACACTATGTGCCCGAGACCCATAGCCATGGGCAGCTTCGTGGCACACAGCTGACATGACTCTGCCCAGCTTTCCCAGCAATGGAAAGTGAAGACTTGAGTGAATGTGGCTTTGGAAAGTGTGAAATAATCAAAAAGGCCAAAAGCTATAAGCTTGAAAGGTTTTAAGTAAATCCCAGTATTCAAATCTGAACAGGATTTTATTCAGTTCATCTCACCCATGACAAGGGTTCAACATGAAGAACTGTGCAGGATCAACAACCCTTTCAATCATATTCTGAAAAATGTTTTCAGTCTTGTTGGGTGATAAGGGGGCCCAGCAAAGTTCACCTTTGCTCATGTCAGTAATGCTCTGCATTCAGCAGAGACAGCAGGAGTGAAAGTCCATCATGCTGAGAAATGTAGACAGGATTCATAACAAAATTTGGAACACACTCTGAAGTAGTGCTACATCTAGTTTTGACATTGGCACGGATGAATACATATGTTGTCATTATTTTGGTTAGTGATACTTTTTCAAGTTTACTTGCATTCAGCTGCAGAAAAAAACCCCAAACCAGTGGATTCTGTTGGTGTGGAATAGAGACCAAATATAAGCAACAGGAACAGTTTCAGTTTCATATTCTCAGTTTTTGGGGGTGGTTTGGGTTCTGTCTTGGAGTTTTTGGGTTTGGGTTTGGTTTGGGTTTTTTTGAGGTTGTCTGGCTACATTTTTTGCTTGAAGTTTGCCAGGTTAAACTACCCCAAAACCAAAATGCTATAAAAGAAAGGATCAGATCTTGAGATGCAAAACTATCACCTTTTGAACAGCTCTGCTGCTCTCTTTAGCTTGTCCTCTGAGAATTCTACCCTCTGTATGGCTTCCATAATTATAATGTTCAGTCATCTCAAAGACATTATTTCACTGTCTTATTGACTGAAATTATGCCTCCTATTCGCATCTGATAATGGTTCTGATTTTGAATCATACAATTCAGATGCTTCACAGCAGTCGCAGCAAAGGCAGAACATTTTAATTATTTTGCAATGCCTTTGTTGCTGGTGTCATTTTATCTCTCATCCCGACGTGCTGTTGTTGTACATGCACATCCCATAATAGGCACTCAGAACTAGAAATAAGGAAACAACTATAGAATGGAAGTCAGGTTAAAGTCTTGTGTTTTGACCTGTCTTCCTGTTACCAAAGCCACTTCAGTGAAGTTTTAAATTTTGCCAGTCATTCATTTGGATCTAGTGCCTCTAAACTACAAGGGATTTATGCCTGATGCAGTCCATAAGAGGCAAAAGAGGTGTTAATTCACTCACATTTGACTGCTATTCCAGTTTTGAGCTCCTGGTATGTTTTTTCTCTTTCTTTTAGTAAAGAAGTGTATGTATTTTAAATTAACAATTTGGCTTTGGACTCCATAAAAATGTACACAGTAATTCATTTGTCTTGTATGGCTAAAAAAGAGCTAAACATACCCTGATAAATTAGGTTGCTATGCATATGAGAAATTAACCTGATACAAACCTGCTAAGAATGTATGTATATTTATTTATATCTTTCCAGGAAAAATACTGGTATTTAAATGGTCCAGGGAAGGTAACTCCAGCTAGCTTGATCCAGAATCTTAGAAACCTAACCAAAAGCTTTTCCTAATTCTTCGATTTAATCTTTATTGAACTTAGATCTAACCTTTATTGAACTTAGATCAATTTCTTCCCTAGAATCTTTAAAGGGTGACTGACATCTGCTTTTTTCTATCTATTCTTCCAACTTTGCCTGTTTTTTTCTTTTTAAATCTTTGTCTTTTTCTAGAAATAAATCTTTTCCATAATAACTTGTATGTATTTGTTTACTCTAGGATACATCATTAACTTACATATTTTTTAAAGTTGCTAGAATTAGACACTTCTTATAACAATTGTCTAATCTGTTTCTAAAGAATCTGTATGTTACCTTTTTCACACCCTACACCACTATCAGATTTTTATTCACCTCGAATGAAGCTTTTCCTCTTGGCAATAGCATTCTAACACTAACTGTTATTTTGCTACCTATCTGCTTTAAGGCCCAGATCCCTTCTTTTCTCTGTTTTATCATCTTTTCTCTTTTGTGTTTGTATGTTTTGTTTCTCCTTCCTTTTGAAAAACTTCTTGTATTTTCTCTGTTACTTGTCTTAATTTTGGACCCCATTTCTAAAGTGGCTGAGTTTATTTTTTGCCTCTGACCCTTTCTTCTGATCTTCTTGCATGAAACACTGTCAAATATTCCACAGGGCAGAGAGAAATCTTCTGCGCAAAAGTTGACTGACATAGTGTTTATATGCACTTTACCTACCTGGACGTAGCCATGGTATTCCTCGAGGGAATTCCCAGGAGCGGATGAACACAGACAGAGAATACAGGCACACACATGATGTTTACAGTCTCAGACCACTTTTTATGCATAAAACTCAATGGAATTTAATTCGACTCATCACTGTGCTTTGGAGTTACGTGCCTACACTGTGCAGAAAAATCTTTCTGTCATAACTAACAAATGCCACACTTATGGTTGCTGCATCTGATCTTGTTATGAACATTGTTAAATACATGTTTTGGCTTGACTTTGGTGTAGCCATGAGCTTTCTCTGCTGGGTCACTTATTACCCATTGTCTTGTTTAGGTTAGTTTTCAGTTCAGTTTATGGTGGCAACAGCTTGTACAAGCTCTAGTTCATGCGTATATGATGGGAGTGGGAGAAGCTAAACGCTCAGAGGTAAAACACTGTCATGCAGAGGATCATTCTGCAGTTCTTCAGTGCTGTGGGCTGGAGACTCAATACAGGCATGGGCATAGATTGCCTAAAAATCAAAGGTGTTAAGCTAGTTATTCTTGCGCTTGTATAGTCTTTGTAAGAAGCCAAAACTTGTATGTGGCAATACATGGTTGTATAGACAATATAATTGGTCTAAGGTTGATTCAAATTTAATCTCAGAGTCAAAAGCATGAAATGTGTCTCTTCTGAAAGTTAAATTAAAGCATATCTGAAATATTTTATACTGACCAATGTAGATAGAATCCATTCATTGATTTTGCTGGGAAAAATCCAACTCGTATCACTTGGGAAATCTGCCCTCTCAAAAAGACTGAAGACTGGAGAGGTATTGATGCCTACTAAAATTAAAGGGAACTGCTGATGTTCTTGGAAACAAACCCTGTAGAACTACATTATCTTAACGTACTGCTTTTTTTCTTATTAATGTGTTTTCTATTCTTATTATAAGGTCCAGTAGAAGGACAATATCCTGCAACACAGCAAAATTTCATCTTCATGTGACAACTTCTTTAGTCACAACCATTTTTCCTCTCAGAAAGTTGTTCTACAAATTGAACATTGTCAGTGAACTGACAATGGGACTGTGAAGTATTATCAGAGAAATATTTTTCAACATTGCCTTTGATAGTATTTGATGCATGTTATGAAAGACGCCTGATTTTGCCAAAGTTGGAAAAAGAGCTTAGAATTTTTTTCTGGAAGAGAATTAACACCAGTAATGAACTATTCTTATAAAGTTTCTTAAAGTAATGTATTTGCATATCTTTCAGTGTTAATCAATATCTAGCTGTTGGGAAGAGAAACATTGAACCAAGATGAAAATCTCAGAGCACTATTTATGTGCCAATGTGTGGGAATAGTTGTGAGTGAACAGAACACGGCCCTTCCAGGGGATGGATCCTTCTTTCATGCAGATTATTAGAGAACCACTTCAGGTTCAGTGTCTGGAACCAGACATCAGGGTCTTCTAGTGTCCTTGACAGGTGACCAAGTACCTGTTACATCTCTGGTGCACAGCAGTATCAGCTCGCCCTAACTCTTACACAGGCACAGGCTGATATAGAAGTAAAAAAAGGCTTTTCCCATTTAAGGCAAATTTCATTCTCCTCTGATCAGCAGCAAAGGGAGCAGTTAGTGTTCAACAGACCTTTGAGTTTTAGAGGTAAAGACCTTTCTCTGGCCTTATGCAGCTTATCTTGGGTTCCACATATTAGTACTTAAAAGTCCATTAATCCTAACTGAACATGCTTTACTAGAAACTTTGAAATAAAAAGGCAGGATAACTGCTGAACAAAACAGAGGGCACACACTTCTTACCTGATATTCCCCCTGACATTTCAGCATTCAGCCTCTCTCCAACCGTGTAGCTGCAGCAGCAGATATAGGGAGATATGGAGTGACTGAGTCACCTCTGACATTTATATTGAGTCATGAAAATAATATTATGCATTTACAGTGCAGTAATTTTTCAAATTGAATTTATTCTTGTGGACTTCTCCAGCATTCTTCTTATCAGGCGATAAGACTGAGTTTTGTTCACATTTATTTTCCAGCCGTGCTTCATAACTACTTGAAGGTTTCCCATTCAGGAGGAAGAGTTTTGTTAGGGCCCATGGACCAGTCAATCAAACCATGCCAGTGAGCTGCAGGAAGGGCCAGCAAATGGTTCAAGTCACTGGTGCTCTGGCCTAGAAGTCCATCACTGAAGAGAGCAAACATTATTAATGCATTAGATTTCACTCAGTACTGGAATAAGTGTGCATATACTATGTGAGGAAATACCAACCCACTAATAAAAAAGAAATCATTTTGGTTTGAATTCCCTCAAATTGTCAGTTGGTTTTCCCACTGAGCAATTTTCTTCTGTTAATCCATCAGCCACTACCAGCAGTAGGCAACTGATTCCTCCAGCTAGTGTTTTTCTGTAACTGCTCTGAATTAATTCTACACATCAATTAACAAACAAATTCCAAATATGCAAGAAGATGTCCCAACAGTACGAAGCTCTACACAAAAACTTGAGCTACATAAAATCCATTCTGTAGTATATATAACCTAATATAATGCAATCACATTATATTACAGCCACTGAAGTAACAAGAATTTTTATTTCACATGCAAAGTAGTTGCGAAAGTCTTATTAAACAGAGATTTGCTGCAGTTTCCTAGCGTCTTCCTCATCGATTTTTAACTATCCCTGCATGTCTCAAGTCTTAGAGCAAGAGTCGTGATATTGAATTTGTGTTAGAGCACTTTCTCAAAGATTTTATCCATTTTTTCTTCCTCTACTATTTTTTGTGTCAGGTTCTAATTATTGGATGTAAATCTACGGCAAACCTGATACTATCTCCTGTAACAGCTATGTGCTATGACAAGAGGCAAAAACCAAACATCCTGGTAGTATTATGCTACCCACTCTAGCATATGTAAAACTTGTAGTAAGTGAGGCAAATGATCTACTGTTTGGGCTAAAGTTTTACAAATATTTTGGTGTCTTGATGTTTATGTTTAATAAACTAATAACTTAAAGGGCCACTGTATTTCTGGCAAATATAGTAAATATCTAGAGAATATCTTTCACTTGAAAAAAATTTAATGGCTTGCTTGAACCAAAATTCCTATGATTTATGGATTAGAAATGAATTATTCTGAAATAAAAATGTATTTGTGAGGCAAGGTATAGATTTTCACTGCTTTAATAGATCAACTGAATGTTGCATGTCACATCTGATGACAAAGTCCACCCAGGTACTGTAACAAAAGAGCAGAAGGCACCTCGTGACTACTCTGCCTCTAGTCCAGTTTTTCAAGTAAATTCCTGTTGTCCTTCCTATAAAGTATATGTGCAACCAGATTTGGGTTAAAATTACTAATTATAAGCTTTTTCTTAGTCAACTGTTTATAGGTCCTGTAAATAGGCACTCCGACAATACACCCTTTGACGAAACAGACTACAGACACTCTTTCAGCAGATGGAGTAGATGAGCTGACAGAACAGCCAAGGTGGCACAGGGCCTCTAATGTCCTCTGAGATCTCTTTTAATGAGCCTTTGACAATTTCTTTGTATTTGAAAAAAGAACTCTCACTGCTTTCCTGCACTTCTGTACTACAATTGTGAATGTTGGATTACTCATATGGGTTTTGTGCTTGTCTTTCTATGAAAATTTTCTCATTCGAACATCCTTGAGCATATGGGTCTAAATCTGACTTCATGTACTCAAACTGTATCTTTGTCCCACATATTAAAAACAAAAATTATTGACACAATGCTATTCTGTCTACAGGATGAACTGAAAAATGTTCTTCTGTGAGTATCATAGTGAAAATTGGTTTTCTTTCCAGTGTTAATCCAGGGAGCTGTCCTTGTTTGCCGTGATGTTCTCCGCAGGAATCAGATGGCAGCGAGGAGCACGGTGTCCCTTTGATCTGGCTGGTTCTGCCCTGCCCATTGGCCAGCAGACTGCTGACACACACAATGCACAACAGCTCTCCTCCGCCTGCTTTTCCTTCAGGGTGAGCTGGACTGGGTCAGTTTCATCTCTGCAGCTACCCATTCTGGTGTAGTTTGCAGAATGCACATTATCACTGAGACCACCAGGCATGTCTCATTTTAATGACCCTTGGGAGTCCACTACGAACACTGGGTTTCATAAAAGGGTCTAAAGAGTTTTATATCTTTTATACAATGACTAGAATAGTACAGCACTAACCTAGTAGATGTAGGTGAGTCAGAAGACAATAGAGGCCTAATCTAGGGGGAAAACAGCAGCTATGATGCAAAAAGAGGGCTGCTTTTCGCTACTTGTATCTTTACCACAGTGTGGAAAAGGAAGGACAAATTCCTTTTCTGTCTAGTGAAAGAGACAGATTGTGAAGCATAGGAATTAGAGGATTCATCCAAGAGAAATTACTTTTGAAACATGATTCTTGTCATAAGGTTTAAGATTATTTAATGTAGAAATCAGAACTGTCTTCCTATAAAGATCGTATCCAAAGATTTCTCTGTGTTAGGTTAGTTACCTATACACCACACAAAAAAGCCTCCAGAAGTCCCGTACTCTTTTTGTTTCCATGAATATATAAATCTTGTGCTGCAGAACAGTGCAGCTTTCAAAGATGGGGCGAAGTATGTTCTTGGCTGTAGCCAAGTGACCAGAATATTTTGGGCAAGTGGCTGTTTGTATTTTGAATTTTTCAAGCTTAAGAGCAAATTAACCTGGAGAGTGGGTTTGAATTTTCTATCCACAAAGATATTTTTTTTTATTGTGATACTTCAGAGTACCTGAAGACCCTCTGACAGGATGAATGAATATCACACGGTCTGTAGTGGAGACATGTAACTCACTGCATTGGTGCCTGGAGGTCGGGCACCACACTGTGCTACACAATAATTTTAGGCAATTGAATTCTTCCTTATCTGTGGGCCACGTAATTTCAAAATAAAAGTGTTCACTTTCCTCATTGATTCCTCCACAGGAACTGTTGCAAAATGCTTCATCTTATGCACATTCTGTGCACACCTACCAAGGCATAAACCCACATGACTCACAGACACGGCTCTGCCTTTTTCTTGGACTAAATTTGTTGATACACCTAATATCCAATAAGTCTTCTTATCTACTTATTTGTTATGGGTTTTTTGGGGGGTTTTTGTGGTTTTTTTGTCCAATGATGCCTGAATCACAGGTGAAAATTACATTATCAAGACTTTGTCTTAGAAGATTTACATTTTGAGTGTCTCTGAGTGTTTGACTGAGAAGATATTTGAGAAAATACATGTGGCAGAAGCAGGGAAAAAAAACTATACTGGAAGTGAAATTATATTATCTCCTTTTAGTCAAAACTATGAAAGTCTGGATTCTATGGCTAATCTAGAATAGTGACTGAACCCTCAATATTCCTGGTAAAGTTACAATCGTAAGGCTGCACCTTCTCTTTAAACTACTTTTACCACCCTGTACTTTTCCTAAATCCTTTTGATTAGACTGGAGCACAAATGTCACAATTCTGATTTTTGCTATTGAACTATATGAACATAACCAGTTTCTTAATTTATGTTGTTAAACATTTTGTGAGGAAATTGCCTATTGTGTTTTGTTGTGGTTTTCATTAATATAATGTAGCTCAGCTTTCTCTAAGATTAAAATCAAAGATGAATAACTTTGTGCTCAGCTAGAGCATGCCATTTGCTAATTCATCTGAGATCAATAATGCTTGAATGAATAATTTAGTGAACCAGTGTGCATCCTTTTTGGCTGCTTTATTTTCTTCCATAAATTATACTTATTTGCAATAATATACAGCATGTAGAGATGTGGGGAAAGGAATGACTTTTTCTTTCTCTTTATTTTCCTTTATTTTTTTCTTAGTAAGCAGAAAATTAATTTGTGTTTTTAATTCTGAATACTTGACTGAAAAATCTTTCAGGAATTTAAAGTCTTAATATTGGCTTTTATTAAAGCACTGCTTGGACTTTCTTTTTACTTTTTGCTTGACAATTGTTTCTGTGATGCTCGTTGCAGTCCTGTGCAAATAAGTGATTATGAATAACATATGTAGTGTTGAAAAACATACAGTATTTATGTGTGCATGGTAAGTGTAACACCAGTTGCCAGACTGATTGATCTTTTGTAGCAAGTCCAAAATGCCTGAAAGGAATTGAACATATGCAAAACACAGTTAGGCCAGTGACCTGAATTACCAGGCACAGGTCATTCCAGGTATTTGGGTGTGATGCCTCTGTTCAGAATCATTTAAGACTGAAAAGATCAAATCACAGGCTCAAACAGGAAAGATCTGTCCAGTGAAATCTTTTTCCTACAAAGGGATTAATGCACTTTTAAGAGAGGGTTCTAGCTAGGGAGCTATGAATTAAGATGTTTTTTAACTCAGGAGTGAATTGAAACGATAATTATGTTTCTGTTTTCTTCTAATAATTAGTCAGTGGGCAAAAAAGGCAGTGTCAGGGAAGAAAAAGCCAGAAGTACCATGTTTTTTTGAAAGAGCTTCAGGTAATGGATGGATGGATGGATGGATGGATGGATGGATGGATGGATGGATGGATGGAGACATTCATTCACACAGAATTTTTGCTGTTTTGATCCTAAGACAGATATCTCAGAAGCTTTACTGTATAAATGATTTAAGAAGACTCCTTCTGCTAATGTCACTCCTTTACTGCTTGCCTTGCAGTTATTTTGATGACTTCTTAAGGATATACTTTCAGATTCACGAGATAATGCAAGTCTGGCAACTTTCATCTTCACTTTAAAGGAAGAAGATATACCTTTTAATGCTTATTGCTGCAGATAATAAATAGAAAGCTGTTCTGTGCATTTCTTTGATGCTCAGAACCTAAACACCTCTTTTTTTATTGCCATATTTTTAAGGGTGATCTTTTGGGAAATGTGGAAAAGTGATGTACTAGGATTGCCATTTGGGACGCTATGGGACATTTCAGAAAAAAACACAGGGGAGATCTGTGTCTCTCTCTGGACCTGAATGCTGGACAATATTACCTTAGGACATATTACACAGCACTTGGTTCCTACCTTTAGGCAGCTGAAGTGAGTCCATCACATAGTGTAATTAGGTTGGCATTTGCTCTGATCGATTGGATTAACTGCTTAAACTGGTGCATCATTTTTTCCCTCCTTTATAAAAAGAGAAATCTGACTGAGGACTGCATAGTTCACTCTGGTAAAGATATCTAGAACCATCACACTTGTGTCCCTTCTGGATCTAGGGCATGGATATATGAAGGACAGAATCATCAATGGAGAATAGAAACCCTATATTGGTGTGAATATCTTTTACAGTATTTGCAACTTATTCCATAGCAGAATCTGAAAACTTTGCCTTTTCACAGATGGTTAAAGAACAGGAGGAACTAGGATCTAGTATCCAATGCTAATGTTATACTTTGTCTTTATTAAATGGAAGGTTATTGATTTGAATAATTGCATTGCATGACATGTCATTACCTTGTTTCGGTGAATTAATGCAAACAAAACACCCGGGAAGAGAAAATTAGTTCGGTAATACTGCTGATAGTCATAACGACATATTGATTACATATTAACACAATAAGATAAATAGTTTATGCAGTATATTAATTCTACATTGATATTCATAAATATTTTTAATACTGTGTCTAATTGTCCAATTATACTTTCTGTTTGGAATCAGACTATAAGGAATTTTCACCAGTGAAGAAATGTGTATAGTCTTTTTTTTTTTTTACATGTCTATGCATTTGTTTTCTTTTGGATTACAGAAGTGGCAGAGTCAAAGTGTCCCTGTAGCTGATCCTACTGGCTGCATGCTGAGCAAAACTTGTACCTACAAGGGAAATTTTGCCCTGGGCTCTTTATGAACATAATGCAACTGAACTGTGTTACTAGCAAATTATGTGTAAGCAACTTCATTTTAAACTCTGCATCACTCTTTTTGTGTCAGTGGCATACTCTCTTCTTTGCCTTTATTTATCCATGTTAGACATTCTCAGGTGTGTATCTGAAAACACATTTCTTTTCAAAACTGTGGTATGTTGTGAGGTAATGACAAAAAAAGCCCACAACATGTCTGTGGTGGTGATTTTAAGCCAGTCACTATGCAGCATTTCTTCAGAGATCTACAGACATAATTCCACACAATTCAGCACTGGGCAGTGTATTCTGGAGCCATTTTCATGTCTCTCAGGTGATTCAAGTTTTTTGGTGCCATATTGTTTGCTGTGCGAGGAATTCCTCCCGTATACCCAGTGTTTTTCTTTCCCCTGCGGCTGCACTGTCAACAACCTTGTTTGTCAGCCTGACTGAGGTATTTATAAATTATTTTAGATTTGCACATTAACATGATGCAGAATAACCTTTTACATCCAGTATCAAGAGATATATTCTAAACACAAACATCTAATAAATGCATCAAGGCACTTCTTATGCAGCCCGTGGCAACACAGGTGATGCCAGATGGAACAGGTCCATTGGGGTAGCTGTAATCTTTTCATCTCTGGTTTAAAAGCTTCTATTTTTACTGCCTGCAAATGTCAGATACTAACCAATACATACAGATAGATTGATTTAGGCAGACATCATAAGTGTCTTGTTTAGTTAGAAAAAAAAAATCAGGACTCACTGGGGAAATAACTCTTACAGCTAGTACTGAAACAACAGACCTGAATGACTATTGTGGAAGGATTCTCACATTTGTGGTAAGCAAACTAGCTTGGATACCAGGAATTGTCTTTGTATGCAACATCAAGCTAGGAATAAGGTTAATTTGCTTTGTTTCTTGTCAAGATATAGGGTGTTTACCAAATTTTGTCATGTGCTAGATTACCATTTAGCCTTCTCCCATGAAGCTAAGTAGGTCATCCCTGCACTGAACTGAACCTATTACAGTATAGATACAACTCAGGAAAGGAAATTCTTCATAGAATTGCTGCTTGTTTTTTTTGTTTTTTTCCCCCTCCATTCCTAGTAGTCGATTTAGAAAAATCCCATATTTTTGTTTGACATCCTCATATCCTAAGACTGACATATGGAATGGTTAAGTGACTGCAGGAACTTTACCTATGGATTACCATATCCATGGTAAGAAAAAATTTATCTCCATATAGTAAAAATGCTATTTGACTTTTTAAAAATTAATATGAAGCAGATGGAGGACATCCATCAGTAACATTTCATATGCTTTAATAGTCTAGTAACAAACTCTCTGAAAGTCTTAGAAATCATTTATGCCACAATTCATGACATTGTCATGTATATTCCATGACCCTTAAGCAACACCTGGAAATTAATAGTTTATTATATATAGTTTGTTAAGATGTATCCTGAATACAATTACAAGGCCTCAGCCTGAGAGACCAAAATATGACATTTGAGGTAGGTAGAAGAAATAATCTTGTCAAAATGCCTGTGGAAATATTCATTGTCTGTGGAAACTGAATATGAACATAATTCAGTCACCTAAATGCTGATGTCTTGTGCTGTTCAAAGAATCCTTATCAGGATGCCATTATGTCACTGGATTTGTGAGTAATCTAGCAGTAGAAAATCTGACAGAAGACCTGAGTGTATCCCAGATGATACTCTCAAATGATTAACAAACTGAATCAAGACATGAACTTTGAAAAAAAAAATTAAAAAAATAGTCCTTAAAGACTAAAATATTTTGAAATAATTAAAAATCTCAACCCTTCGGGTATCAGTTTTGGAATGGGCACTGTTCAACATCTTTATCAGTGAAATAGACAGTGAGATCCAGTACACTTTCAGCAATTTTCTGACAACACCAAGCTGTGTGGTACAGACACCCTGGAGGGCAGGGATGCCATCCAGAGGGACGTTGTGAGGCTGGAGAGGTGGCACCATGGGAACATCCTGAAGCTCAAGAAGGCCAATTGCAAGGTCCTTAACCTGGGTCAGGGCAATCCAAAACATAAATGCAGGCTGGGAAGAGAATGGATTAAGAGCATCCCTGAGTAGAAGAATTTGGTATGTTGGTTGTCAAAGAGCTCAACATGACCCAGCAAAGTGCACTCACAGACCAGAAAGCCAAAGGTGACTTGGGCAGCATTAAAAGAAACACGATCAGCAGGGCGAGGGATTGAAATGAGGTGATCTTTAAGGACCCTTTCAACTCGAACCAGTCTACAATTCATGAGAAAATATTCAATAATACAGTGCCAGAGCTATGCCAAGATTATATTGGATAAATTAGAGTGAACATAAGTCTGTGAGTCTAACAAAGAGTTATATTTTATAGATTAGATACTTTAGAATAAATAATGACCAGACAAGCCAAAGTGTCACTCTCTTGCAGACTTTTCTGTAGTGTGTTTGTAAAGGCCTCACGATGGTTTATGCCATGTCAGGACTCTCAGCTTCACTGGAGTCTCATTGAGGAGATCTGGGCAAATAATAGTACAGATGGAAATTTCTTAGCGTTATGACCAAAGCAGTAAGGAAACCTAGCACATGCAAAATGTGGTTTTGTCTTTCCCTCTTTCATAAATCTCTTCTCCTTCTTCTGCCTTTTCTCTCACCTTTTTGTTTATTTTTTACTCTGACTGCTGTCCAACATTTCCCCTCCATCTCTGTCCAGATCCAGAATGACCTATGCACAAAAGGGAAGATATGGAGAAGATATATTATCTCTAATTAGGAAGACGAGCTAGGATTCTGCTCAGGTCTACACATCAAGTTTTGAGCAGCCCAAGCTCCCTGTAATTAAATTACAAAATTTCTCTGACTGCATGTGGCAATGAATCCTTTAATTGCTCAAAAATTATTTTCATTTCAGCAACTGTAGTAAATGAAAATTTATCACAAGTACAAGAACATCCTCCACAATATGACAAATATTTCAGGTGTTTGTAATAAACAGTAATATTAGGAAATATTTGGGAGTAAAATGTCATACTTTAGGAGACGCTTCTGACTTACTCATAAAATTTCCACACTGATTGGGGAAGTGGATTTTGAATGAAGATTTTGCAGAGAATTATATTAGGATGAAGAAGAACCAAACCTGTTTAGGACCCCACATGCCTATTTTTACTATTTCCTGGAGATGTAGGCTATTAAGGATTATTCAGAACATTACAGTTAATTCAACTATTGAATTAATAGATTTTGGAGACTCTAAAATCTCCAAAATACAGGTCCTAAATTCCTCGAGGGGTTGGCAGAGCTGCACTGCTCAATCATTTAAAATATATTGCCTATGACTGTCAAATATGCTTTGTATTTCTACCACTTTCTAAAAGGACAACATTTGATGGCCTTTCTAATCAGGAATAAACTCAGGCAAGACTGAGTCAAAACTTCAGATTAGACCAGCTAGTAGTAGAATTCAGACATCTCTCAGTCTCACCAGGGAATTGACTGTTTCTTGCTAATTGCTTTGGTCTCCTTGAAATGGTTCCTGCTGTGCTGCTTATAAGCCTGACTGATATCCTAGAAATGCCTTCTAAATGACTTCCTTATCAGTGACAAATTCTTTTAGCTCCCTGGAGGAATAAGGAAGAGAGTTGTTTTATCCTCTTTCACTAAAACATGAAGATTACTACTGCTTTTCCAAAAATTTGCACACCAACGGACCAAAATGCAGATATTATGACAGTCTTATTTCAGTGTTGTTTTCCATCATGAAAATTGTTTATTGTGGATTCAACACTGAGTCTTAGACTTCTTTAAGAAATGTCAGGGGCATAAAATGGAGAAAAAAAATGCTGTAATAAATGGCCGCATGGTATAGATTTGTTTCACTGTTTTTTTTTTAAAGAAATGGGTTAGGAAAGAAGTTGAAAAGAAAGAGATAGAAACATGCAGTGAGAGGAGGAACCCTCAGAAGGAAACTACAGCTCTTCCTCCTTAACCGTCCATTTCTCCCTTCACAGTGTATGCCACCTTCTTCATTCTGCCTGTTCTTAAAGCTGTTTAAAACATTATCCCAGTCTTTCATTTACATTTGTTTGCTTCCTGCATGTTTTTGGCTCTCTGTGTCCTGGATTTAATCAAGAAAACCTGTGCAACCTGCCAGATGATCATGCTGTTATATTATGTTTTACCTCTCCTTTTTTTTTGCTGTAGGAACATCTAAGTTTGAATTTTCCATGAATCATAATGGAGTTCCAGCTTTGGAATAATCTATGTAGTGACATTGCAAAATATGGCTGTCTTGGTTTGTTAAATGCTGGCTATCTGAAAAAGGAAAACTTGAGGCTGTATTGAAGGATCAGAAAATTAACTTTATATTTGTACTAAAAGTAGACACTGTGTGATACATGATTCCTTTCCTAGTTACCTGTGAACAAAGAAGTTTGATTTGTGTCAGAGATGTTTGGTGACTACAAGTCACTTTAGAAGAGAAAGAAAGGTTTTCAGTGACTTAGCATTGCAGCTAAACTCAAAGAGAGCACTGTGATACTCATTGGAAACCGTGACAAGAACTTAAGACTGGAAAGTATTTACCAAAGCTTCAAGCTATGCCTCCTTCATATCTGTATGAAATACAGTTCTTTTCACAAACTCCAGCACTATGCAGTTTGACATTTTTGGCTGCACGGAGGGATATTTCTTTCCACTTGCAGCATAAATCTTTCCACAGCTAATGTGTTCTTTAGTGGGTTTATGCCAGTGTTTTCCCTGTGCTCAGGTAGTTCTCTCCCAGCTGTGTTCTTTACTCCCTTGTTTGAAAGGCCAAACAGTCTTAGCTTCAACCTCCAGTCATTCCAGTTTAACCAGAAGGGAGAGAATCCCTTGTATCTCTTACTGATAAGGAGAACCATTTTAAAAAGTGAGCAGTTCTGATTATCTTCAGCAGAGGTCAGTGGTGCAGTTTATTATTACTTTAGTTGTCCCAAAAGTGCACTGAGACCAAGCTTCTCAAAATTGGTTATCTAAACCAGATGGCCTAAGACTCATAATCACTTGTCTTTGAGTTTTCAGAGATGAATAGCCACAAATTCATCACACCAGGTTTACTGATACAATCAGTCCTCTTTAATAAAAAGATTTGGGAAGGTTTAGTTACCAATAAATAGTGGAAATTTCTTGCATGTTCTGTTCCTAAGGCATGTACCCAAGTTTCCAGACTCTCACTGGGCAAGATACTTACTGATCACTTTCTCTGTGTTTATAAATCTGCAAGATTCTACTGTGTGGAGCGTTAATTTGTATTATGAGGTTTTTATATTCCATCTCTTCTCTGTGAATGCAAGCTTGGCTTTTGCATAGATTAGATTTAGTTTTATTCCTGATGGTGGGCTGGAGAATAATGTCCACTGGATCACTTCTTTCTGCAAAAGGACATGAGTGCTGGGCAGAATAGTTGTCAAGTGCTTCATCCAGGTGTTTTGGAGAGGCTGACATCTGTCCAATAAATAGAAAGTGACTTTAGCAAGCACAAGCCCTTCTAGCCTAAAGTACAAGGTTGAATGTTACAAATTCTTCCTCCTCTGCTCTTGGCTCTTTGAATCAAGTTTTCATTCTCAATTGCTGTGAAGTCTTCAGTGGACAGCTTTAGATGAAATAGGCAACTACCTGCATAATACATCCAAAAAGTTAATTAGAACCACAGTTTATAGCCTAATCCTAAGATAAAGCAAGGAGAGACATAAGTATAGGAAACACAGTCAAGATCATCTCTTTCCTCTGAGCAAGGGATCAGAAAATGCAAGTCAATTTCTCCTTGCAACCTTGAGAAATGATGGTGGGCTGGAGGCCCAGCTCCATGCAGAGAAGTGCACAGCTGTTCTGGGAGAGATTGTGGTGGGGCACTTTCTATTCTGTTACGCTGCCCTCAGGACCCTTTTGGGCAGTGTAAGACTTTTATGCTTGCTAAGCAAAGCCAGAGCAGCCAAGCTTCACGAGTCTTACAGGGAATACTAACATGTTTATAAGGCACGTGAGAGAAGATCACGAGTGCCAAAATAACTAGTTCAGAACCCAGGTTGCCTTCTGTGCTTGGGTTATAAATTTGGGTTCATCTATCAATTACACATTTCCAAGACAACCCAACTAACTGCTGCATGATAACAGTGCAATACTTTTTAATTATTACATCTATCCAAATAAGAACTGAATTCATCCCATTAACCTTTAACACTAGAGTTCACCAAAGAAAATCCTTAATAACTGGACTGAGGACACTGAGTTGCCTCAAGTGTACAAGTGGTATAAAAACACAGTCTATAATCTCTACCAGAAAATATGCTGCTCTTACCTGGCAGTGTTCATCAGCAGGCATCTCTAGCCCTAACAAGGGATACAGATATTGCTGTCTGTGTTTTAGAGGAGGGAAAAAAATAGTTTTTTCAAAGTCAAGAAGCAAGCCTGTGGTATAAATTGGACGTGTTTGTAGATCTGACCCATCAGTCCACAGTCCTGCCATATACAATGTCCTGTAGGCTATGCCAGCTCTGCAAACTGGCTGCTGAGAGTAGAAAACAATGACTGCAAGCAGCACAGCCAGCAGTTTTTAAGAGAAAAATCTAAATAAAATATATTATAGTAATAAAACAAATTAGCAGCTGTTATCCTGAGGCAACAGCAATGAAGCCCTCACAAAACAGGCCTTTATTAGAAGTAGTAACAGTAATCATAAGTTCAAGTTTAACTAAGTGAGCCATTAAAAGTGTAATGCTGAAATGAACTGAACCAAATGACAAAGTAAAACATGCCTGGGGCAATGAACAGGTTTTTAATTTGTTTAACTTCCATCTCTCTGGTGTCTGGCTCTAAAAAATGATGTGACAAAAGACTCCTCACTACATTCTAGTCTGAATGCTAAATAAATTAGTAAAAGCAGCAGCAACAATGGTACATAGAGTCTATTCATCTCCCACAGTGCTAGCATCACCAGTCCTCTCTGGCTTTGTGCTCTGGTTTCCCATTTTTCAGGGAAACCATAGTCTCTCAAGCCATCAGGAGGATGTTTGCATCCAGTCATAGAGACCTTCACACAGCAAAGACCTACCAAACCCCATATCCAGCCACAGTTTGTTATATGAGAGGATGCTGAGCTCGAATTTACCAGAAAAATCACATCAGAAATTTCTTGCACCAACTCTTTTCTTCAATTTACCTGTTCTAGGGGGGAATATTGCTGGTGTGGACTGCTGTGAGGGTATCACCACCCTGCAGGCACATCCAGGCAGGCCTAGCATCTCCTGGACTTGGTACAGGCTTATGTCATTCAGAGCAGTTCTAGGATATGTTCAGAAACCGTGACTCCAAAATCGGAATAGAAAAGAACATCAAATTACATTATAGACACTTTTTTCAAACTTCTCTAGACCACAGAAACCTGTAGAAATTTTATTCTAGCTTTCTCTAAGATAAAATGGTAGTTGCACTTTAGTACAGAAATAACAGAACTCTTGTTTCACTTCTATTTATGTCCCTGATTTTAATTTGATTGGGCTTAGCTCCTATAATCCTGTTTTGCTTTTATGAAAATACATTTTCTTGTGTCCCAAAATGTTAATGAAAATAGTTCCAGAGAAATAAAGGTAACTATGGTTTTCATACAACATTTGTAAAACTACTTTAAATATTGTAAATAGCTATTTCCATCACCAGGCATGCTGGAGAAAGTTAACTAGAAAAAAAAAAAAAAAGCCATAATGACTTTCAAGGATTTGCTGAAGGCAAAAAATTGCATTTTATAAATCAAATTCCTTAAAAATGCTGACTTAGTTTCAAAATCATTTTCTCTACTTATCTTCTGAGTTTCTCCTTGCTGTGCTAGAAATTGTACAGTGAGCTTTATATGAGCAGTGAAAATGGATTTGTGATTTTTAAGCTAGCAAATCTAAACTAAAATAGTAGTTGCCGTTAAAAAAACACCAAAACAAAACAACAAAAACCCCTGCATCAACAGCTTCTGATGCTAAAAACAACAAATTTGACTAGTCAAAATCTTATTATTACAAACATCATTACACAATGTAGAGTCTTAAATTTTGCACTTGATTTATGAGTCAGTGAAATAGTTTCCTCTTGCGAAGAACTGCATGCTAGTCTAAATGTAAATAACTTCAATAAAATCATTTGTGCCTGGAATGCTAGGTGTTAGAAAAAAAAAAAAAAG
>VZTA01006953.1:353237-392767 GCA_013398855.1 Mohoua ochrocephala | reverse complement strand
GACACCGTTGGCCTTCTTGGCCAATGCTGGGTCATGGACAGGTTGTTGCCCACCAGGAGCTCCAGGTCCTTCTCCGCAGAGCTGCTTCCCAGCAGGTCAGCCCCCAGCCTGTGCTTGTGCATGGGGTTATTCCTCCCCAGTGCAGGACCCTGTTACAGCTTACAAACACAGAACTTCAGCTCTGCGTTAGTAATTACAGAATAGCATGCAGACCACTTCTGATCTTTTTATGGTGTAAGTATCACTTACCCATCACTCAGCCAAAACTATTCAAATAAGGGATATTATTTTTCTGTTGTTGACCTAAAAAGATCTAAAACATTTTCTGGTAAGATCATGAAGGATGAACACAAAGAAAAAGAAGACTAAAATAAAATGAAGGAGCCAAAATAGCAAATGTTCTTGCCTACTGATACAAAGTCCACACTTTCACTGGACTCTTAGGACATAACTAGTAAAGAAGAACTAGTAGAAATATAATGAGTAAGTAACACAGATGACTGAAGAACAAAGATATGAAACATTTCCCAACAAAGCACTCTAGGTAACTTTCTTGTAAATCACATTTTCAAAGTTCCAAATAGTTGCCAGCACTTTCTGCCTTTATCTGAGACACTTGTGGAAATAACAGTTTAATTCGGCACAGAAAAAAATCATCAATTTGTTCAGTTGATGTCCCTGACAAAAGACAGTTAACTGATTACATATGCCATCTTGCCTCAAGTCTCCTAGTAGGAAACTACAAGAGAAGTAACAATCTCTTTGTCATTCACAGTTATTTATGTATGTATGAATCATAGCACAAATCTGAATAATACCACCAGCTGGTGCAAACGTATGGACAATGGCAGGGAGCACTACATTGTTCAGGTTTAGGATTTAGAAGAAAGATTGATGCTGCTTTCATTTTCTCTTTGTCCCCATTTTTCAGATATTTCACAGAACTGTGTTCATGCTTTTACAAAACTAATTCCAAGATGTTCAGGAACTCCATTAAGGATTTATTTTAGCATCTTAACATGAGCACAAATGTTGACAAAATATTGACTATTAAAATTTCTCAAGCATTTCCTTATATTATTTAAATAGCCGTTTTACAAGTTCTGTGTTGTATTCTGATCTTCCTATCTCTTGAGAGCATATTTACCTAAATAAGTTTATTCAGCTTGCCAACTATTTTAAAATTGATTAATTTCATCTACTCTTCATTAATCTGTATAACTATTTTCTCCTTGTATTTCTATCCCCCTGCAATCCATTTATAAGAGCTTTTATCCCTATACTGCCAACTGGGAAAACCTTTAATGAGTTGAAAGCTGTAGTAAGAGGTTTCCTGTTTTGTATCAATGCCTGCTGGAATGTTCTTTGTTTGATGAGTACAAGGACAGACCTAAAGAACAGTGACCTGAATATGTGGCACTAAACTTTCAGGGTTTACAATTGAATTTTACAAAATCCAGTACCACTTATTAGGCTCGAATGATGCTGCAGCTTTCGCTCTGGGAATTATGGGGTTGATACACAGGATTTTAAACAATAGAGATCGGACATATATTCTCCAAATATTCCTAAGTAGAACACTGTAACTCAGAAATCTTCAAGAGTTACCACGGGGTTTCCTAATGGTCTCTAGTCTAGTCTAGCCCAGTACTGCAGCACCACAAAATCAAATTGAAGAGAATTTATTTGAGAGGAACTACCTGCATAAGGGAATTCAGCATTTTTGTTATTAAGTCTAGTGATTTGTTCTGCATGACCTTTGCCTTTTGTTACTTATCTTCTCTTTCACGTGCCTTTCTCTGATCACCAAGTTTTCTGCATCCTGAAATAACAAACAGTCTAAATGAATCTTAGAGTTAAAAAATTATTTGAAAAAACAATTACCTAAGGAGGGAATTTTTCTTTGCTTTTTAAATTATGGGAAATAATTTTCTTGCAGCAGAATAATCTTGATTTTCTAGTAGTCTCTACCTTTCCATGGAGGAATTTGACAGCTCAGAGTCAAACTCCAGCAGAGTCAAAACCATCTCTGTTCTGGTGGCACCAGTTTTACATGTGAATTCTTATCAGTGATCCTAAGAGCCGTCCTGCAATTATCTTATAGAGAATAAACTATTAATACTAATGAAATACTAATTAAAATCACTCCTGTTACATTTGAAGACAGAGGAAACACCCCTGTGGATGGCAAAGAAAATGCTAGCGGGTCAATGAAATTTTGTAATCCCTATTTTAAATATTATCTTACCAGAGGAAAATCAATCTAACACCAGTTACATATTACAAATGAGGGTTGGGGGTTTTTTAAGCATAGTTTTTGTCTTTAACATGAACAGTTATTTATGGTAACACCTGCTATATACAGTTCATTTGCACTGAAATCTTCATAGCCTAATGGGCAAATAAAGATGAACTTCTGTTATTTCTTTTATGAAAAAATAAGTTTGTTGAACAATTTTTGCAAGGTATGTGCAATACTAAAAACTTATGACTAGATACATCATATAAATTCCTCAGGACTCTAAATGAAAATTAAAAATGTGATAGGAAAATAACATTTTGAAAAAAATACCTTTTTCCCTCTCTTTTTGGAGCATTGACTATTCAAAAGCAGAAAAAGGCCATTTTCAGTAATTAAACGAGAATAGATATTGGGTCTAATATGACCTACTCTTTGCACTAAAAAAATCAATAATATTAAGAAGCAGCATAAATATCATTACTGATTATTTTGTATTTCTTTAATAGCTCTATAAAATGCGTGGTGAAATTTTTCTTTAAATCACATTCAGCATAGTTTGGTCACAGGATTCCCTCTTAGTTTTATCTGAGACACATGGTCAGTATTTCACCTATGCTGCAGTAGTTATAAATAGAGGCAAACAGGGATGCCTAGAGATTTAACCTCAATGCTATTAGAATACATTCTTATTAGTGAATGGTAGCAATTATGTTCTTTCTAGAGATATGAGCCTGCACGTTTTATGCCTGACCTAATTTAGTAGTATTCCATGAAATTAATCTTAAAAAAAAAACCAACCAGAAACCATTTTTGTAAATTTGCTGCTCATGTTAGAAATCTCAAGAGTTCTCATTAACAGAAAATTACATTCATGTGATCAAGAAAGCTTTTGTCATCCTGCAGATGAAATAGGCCTGTGTGGAGTCATGAACTAAATTGAAACGAGTTGAAAAAGCAGCTGAAACAAAAAGAGGCTGTCTTCTGATGATCTTACTAAAAGGAAAAAGGAATATCACTAAGAAAACTGATTATTCATGCGAATGGATAGTTTGTATGAAAAAAATGCAGCTAACAAGGAAGTCCAGGCTTGGCATTGAATGTGTCCATAGGTGCCTGAAGCAGAATTAGTCCCCTTGCTGCATGGTCTTTGTCTGACACACAGGCAAACTGCTCTTACAGCAGTCACCTGAACGCTTCCAGATGCAGCAAAGTCCTCTTAATTTGTACACAAAGGGAAGCCTACATTTTTTTCTGTTATTAAAAGCAGGTTGGCATTATCATGAGGTGCTGTACAGTCCAGTTGGCTTCCTGAAATGCTTAGAAGTTAATGATTTGTAATATATATTACACAAATGTATATAATTGTATCTATTTTTATTTATGTATATATCTTTGAAAATATGATTTTTAATATATACACTTTGTTTATCTACAAAGAAGAAATGAGACAGACTTCTGCATAAGGGTAACTCATTCGCCACATTTATGGTTGGCATATAAAGCTGTAATGGTGTCTACTTGATCAAGGCCATTGAGAAAGTCATTAAAGCTGTTAACTGCTGGTGAGGTCTGCTACACACACATTTCAAGTTAAAAGAAGGGCAGAGAGAGGGAGAGGAGATGGTTTTGTGGCTTGTTGGTTTTAATTTTGTGATATTTTAAGAAAGTAAATCCTTCCAACTGTATCACAAGCTATTCCTTGACATCAAAAAGTAGTTTTCAATCATACATCAAACCTCAAACTGCTGTCTTCTCAAAAAAGTCATGATTTTATAGAATGAAGAAACAGCAATCAATTCACTTCCCATCACCTTATTTGCACAAGGAATATATTAGTTATTGTCTCCCTTATGGGCACTTGCTGGAAAATATGTCCAGTACATTCTGAATCAGTGGTAGAACTGCTACCTTCTCAGCAGGCTTTGCACCAATTTATTCTCCCATAGTCTGTTAAAAGTTAAGCATTCCTTCAGCATGTGTATTTTACTAATATGTTAAACTTGTGCTTTTTCCAGAAAGCTGCATATTGGCATCAGCCATTGAATTCTTTTGCTTTTCTAGATCCTCCCATGCATTTATTCTTCTAAGAAACTCAAGACAAATCCTATGGTAACTTTTAAGGAAAAATATCTATAGTCTGTATTTAATAAGGACTGCAGAGTCAAATGTCAAATTAAGATTAATTTGATTAATCTTAATACTTCCAAACTGGAAGCACTCTGGCATGCCTATTTGTGTGTAACATCCCTGTTTAAATTATGAATTTGTAAGTATTTCATTATTGCTTATGATTACTTCTAATAACAAAATCCACCCCAGAGTTGCAGGGAGCACTAGCAGTGGTTCGGGAGCTGGGACTCCTCCCTGGCTCCAAGCTCATCTAAGGTCCTTGCTCAGCCAGGACACGAAGTTCTCACCGCTGCTTGCTCCTAAATACAAAAACAATGGCCTCTCTACTTATATGCAGCTGCTCTAACAGATGGTGACCTAGTAAAAAAGGTTAGAAGAAAAAATCCAAAATAATGATGTTGGTTGCAAAAGATACTACTCACATCAAGAGAACTGGCACTGCTTTGCAAAGGCAGACTGAGTTTCTGAGTGACTACTGATAATCAGAAATACCAGCAGAAGTCAAGACAAATAGCTACTTAAGTACAGCAAAATTAGTATCTGTGCATTTAAGAAATTTATTCTTAGGTAACATCAGTGCTACTCTAGCCTAATCTAGAGTGATGTAGCCAATTTACATTCATTTAACAAGGATGTCACTAAGTACAGTTTTTCCACCTTGAAGACAGGGAATATTACCTACGTGTGCCTTGTGATGCCAGCAAATGCCAACAATAGAATTAAGCTGACTTAAGGAATTTTTGGTGCTATCTATATGTTCAGTTTCTGTAATGTCTTCTATTTCACATGCTGCATTGAAAACAGGTGGAGAAAAGTTATTATGCCCTACTTCCTAGGCCTGTTCAGCTTGTCACCTAAGACTTACAGGTTGCCACAAAGGAGTTACACTTTTTTTGAGACAAGATTCCAGCTATTCAGATGTGCAACAGTTTCCCAGTGGTTATTCTCAGGTGTTGCTTCCTGGCATAATTCCCCTTTCTGTTTATATAGAACAGGACTTTTTGCAGAATGGAGCTTTTTCCTTTTAGCATGTTCTGAAGCTTATTTCAATGAGGAACAAGTTAGCTCCTCCTTTCAGAGGAACTAAATATTTACTTTAGACAATACCCCTGAAGTCACTTGCTGAACATCTCTGTAAATAAGAATTGTGCATGCATGGTGTGCAGCCTCATTTGGTATGGGTTATGGGTAGCAAGAGAAGAGAAAAAAATTCATATAGACCAGGCCAGCTCACATCCAGCAAGATGATACCAACTTTGGAGTCCTGCCAGAACATGCTTTCTGGATAAGCCAACAAGACAAAACTTGTGTGGTAGTGTGCTGAACTGAAGCCAGTTTTGGCTTGCCTGCCGTGCCCTGCTGCCACAGTTCTGGTTCCAAAGTGTCTCCCTGGGTCAGGCAGACCCAGCTGCTGCACCTGAACTGGCTCCACACGTTTGCATAGTGTGCACATTGAGAGACAGTCACAGGTAGCACACCAAGCTTCCGCAGTGGAGGTAAATTCTTCCTCAGTCTGGGAAAGAGAGCTTCTTCCAGTCTGTTTTTGTTACAGATAATGGAGTGTTGACTTGATTTTAATGGTTCAGAATTTTTTATTTACCCTTACTGGAAACACTATAAATATTATTCTGTTGTACAATGTTCAGCAAACTTGAATGTGGAAACCCTGCCAGTTCCAAAATGAGATCATTAGTGTACAATATACATTTAGAACTTTTCCCAAAAAGTTTCCATAAAAGTAAATTTAATAATACAGACATTTGTGACTTTCTTTGAAAAACAGATTTATTTTTGAAAATGATACTGTACTATTTATTGTCTCTGTGCCACTGAGAAGCACTTAAGACAAATGTTCTCTACTATTCTTCTTTCTTTAGACTGACATGCACTTTACAGGAATATTTGTTTTACAAGACTGATATGAAATGCTTTATGATTTGCTTATACTACATTTAAGTTCCTAGTGAATACTCATGTTTTAGCTTTAAAAAAAACATTTTCTTTTTCTTCACCTGCATTAGAAAGATTCGGTATTTCTTTTATGTATGAAAAATACTTGGCTACATCACCTTCACACCTGTGTTTCGTAAAGACAGACTTGCAGTCTCTATGTTTTGGTTTGTTTATTTTGAGAGACAAGATGTTTGATCTTTAAATGGGGATTGAGTGCGGGTTACTGAAAGCTCTGTATGGGCACAATGGAAAAAATATGTCCCACATGCTTTAAAAAAATCTATCACATTCCTTATGCCTAGTTTAGATTCATATTCAGTTCTTCATCTTTTCACTGTCATTCATTCCTCCTGTGTTAAAGATCTGACGGTTTCATTCCTTATTCTTCTAACTTGTTTTTAAAAATAATCTGATAACTTTAGCATCAATGGCAAACAGGTATTTCTTGTCTTGTGCATTAATCAGAATTCACCTTTTTATCTATTTAATCATGCTTTCCTCTTCAGAAAATGCCATCAAATATATAAAAAAAATTAAAATTATATTATTACACATGTTCTATTTTTATAAATGTCTACCTGTTAATTAACAGTAGTAATTAACATGTAGCTATTCTAGCCGGTAAAACTTTTTCATACTATTAAATGGCCTGGTGCTACAGAAATCAATGTGGAAACTCCCATTAATGAGCTAGGATTTCCCTCTTAACTTGTTCTAAAAGAAAAATGCCAGGCTCCTGTACAGTGCAGTGTCCAAAGATCAATATGCCAAGCCACTGGAAGAAAAACTCATTGCAATTTTATATGGAGCAAAGTTGAGACAATGGATTTTACAGAACAAGCCAGATTTTGCACTCTTTCTCTCAAAAGCGAGCTCAGTGCGTATGAGGACTGAATTTTACTGGTTCAAAGTGCCTGCAGGCTGTCCTGATCAGCCTCGTCAAGTCCAGACTTACAGGTTTCATTGGTCTCTTTAGGTCAGAGACATTATGTACAGCTGAGAAGGAAATGAAACTAGACAGGAACCCTCTTACAAATTACCTTGGAACATCTACAGAAATTGCTAATAGGCTCCTAAGCCATTGTGTCAGCACAGATGCTTTGCCTTCTTCCTTAGCCATGGCTCCACATCTAGGTCTTCACTGGACCACCACAGTACTTCACTGGTGGTGCGCAGGCAATGGTCCTGTGCACCACCTACTTGAAATGTGATTGGACAGAATCAGCATGGAATTAAGAAAAGTAAATCTAGTTCTTACCAGTTTCTTTAAAGTACTTTCTCCCAAAAGGATCAGTACAACGTAGCCATGTAGAGAATATCTCAATAAATTTTGAGAGCTAATTTATAGCCTTAAAATATAAAAATATGCTTTCGTATTATTCTGATTTTACATAATTGAGCACAGCCTGTTCTGGTAGAAAAGAACAGCTGTCTGAAGTAACTTCTTGTTACATCTCCAATGGCACATATTTTTCTATCTAGTTACAGATAATTATATGCAATTACAACATTTTAGTAATCTTTGTGAAACAGCTAATTTAGTTGTCTTTTTGTCTTTTTTTTTGTCTTTTAATTTTCTCCCTTCACTTTCTGAAGAGTAATCTGAAATACAGAATGGATAAGAGAAGGATTTCACAACAATTTTTATTAAACGTGGACCATCTACATATCCCATCTTTATTGCTACAAATTTTGTCCAGGCGCTAGAACACAGTATTGAGTACAGCTCTCCTGTACCTCGTAAAGAGTTTTCAAACTTTTCTGTTAGAAAAACTTCCAACCAAATGGAGTCAGAGCATGACTGACTTTAAATTGACTGTTCATTTAAAACTCCAAACAGCCAAAGGTTCCCTCTAACTCTTCTCAGGACTTTCCCTTCTGGACTGCCCATGGAGCAAGTCCTTGCCCCTGAGTTGCTGCATGTGCTGTACTGCACCACAAAGAGACCAGTGCCAAAACTGCAAGGTGAATGCCGATTTTCTGCCTCTCATGCACTTCAGTCTATGCCCAGATACTAAAATCCTTCTACGCTGCAAGTGTGTGTGGTCTTTTAACAAGCAAGCCTAACAGAGTATAAAGAAGATTGCTTCATACAAAAAAAGAGTAATTTACTTGTAAATTTCTATAGTACCTTAATTAGACTAGCTAATTAATGCTTCTGGAGCATGTGAATTCTGCCTTTCTCAAGCAGGAGAAATTAGAGAACAGTAGATCTCTTTGAAAATCTTGGCCATTACTAAAATTACTTTAATTCCAATGAGATTTCTTCTTGAAACACAGAATTTTTTCCCCCCAAAACCTGCAGTGAGTCCCATAAGGTAGGTACACAGAATAAAACGAAAACAAACTAGCTTTGATTTTTCAGCGCTCAGCAACCAGAAAGAGAATCAAGGTTAAATGGAGATGCAAATATTATGTGGTCCTTAGTATCAAGCCATTTCACTGTTGCACTAAAGCCAACCAGTTTTGTAATATTACATAACATTCTTGCACTTCCAAATAATGGGGTGAGTATTACCTCTGAGTATTTAATTTTGGTAAAGGTTTGCTAATCTATGGACAAACACAGGCAGGTTAGTTTTCACTAGAGCTGGTAAAACAAAACTTCTGGACACAGGCTATGGAACAGGCGAAAACACAGTTCTGGGATTCCTGCAATTGTGTGTTTATATAGTGAGTGAGAAAGGAAGTAGTAAAGAAGGAAGCTTGTTTCCAGTAGGGGCTGTGTGAACAATTTGTACAATTCTAGCATTTGAAAGGCAACTGCAATATGGAGAAAGGAATAAATGTAGGGTTGTAGAAGGAGACTACCTGTTTCATCTGTTGACTGCCATTTGAAAAATGCAGATTTCTACTGTTCTTTCAGTACCTGGGAGAGTGTTTTCTTACTAACAGTAGACTTTTAAGTTTCAGTGCCAGAAAACTTTAGTAGATTGTCAGCCTTTGCTACAAACAATATGCAAGCAAACCAGCTTTCCTTTTATAGTTTAAATTATCCAGCAAACACAATGGAAAACCAAAACAACCTAGTCTTGCAACAAACCCAAAAGGCTTCTTAGGTAGACTTCATACACTTTTTACAGGCATGATGAATGAATGACTATCCTTGTACAACCAAGCATTTATAAGAAAACTTTCTGAAAGAAATCCTTTAGTAAGAAATGAAAATACTGTACAAGTCAGCTGTGAAGAATTCAAAAGGAGGTTCTGTGTATGCAAGCATAATGCCTTATTTTTCAGGCTGTCATGTGCCATAAATTTAAGTGCTCAATATTGGACCAGCCAGGTGTCAGAAGTGAATAGTGAACCCGTCAGAAGAGAAGTTTTCCATTTCTTAACCATCATCCTGGTCCGTGACAGAACTGTTTGGTTTTTTCACATATACTGATACTGCTAGTAGAGGTGAAATATTCTCTCTCTTTAAGTAACTATCTTTAGACCAAATTAGTTCAGTTCAAGTGAGTTCAGTATGATAAATATTTTGATTTCTAAAAAGATAAATGAAATCATCTAAACACTTAGTACTATTAAGTTATTTTTTGAGAATACTAGAATTAACTTTTGACAAAGGGTTTGCTTTATAATTTAAGCCTCATGTAAGCACAGTGCAGTAGGTTTTTCTCTTTTCTCAGTGGTACTTGACCTTTACTTCACTGAATGGGTATCTTAATCTATTAGGTACTGTATGCTGTTTCCTGTGGGAATTAGAGTTCTCAGTCAGACTTGATTGCCTTCCATTATGGTTTAAGGTGTTAAGAGACTCAATGAGACTGTTCCACTGTCACAACACTGATCTAAAAAGAACTCATGAGTGGCTGGTCACTCTTTAGCAGTCTGCTGTATGATGTAGCATTTCTTATGATCTGTGAATTATGTGATCCATTTGCATCACAAATTTTAATCACATTCCAGTTATTTTTTTCTTCTGTTGTGTTTCTCCCTGCTGGCCAGCCTGTGCTGATCCCAGCATGAGACGCTCATAAAAACGTCAGCATGGCTAGGTGAGTGATCTGCCATTACGCAGAGAAAAACTTAATTGATCAATCATCCAGGTCAAAGGGAGTCTTTTTCATGATTTTAATAGACCTCAGTAAGGTTTGTAATTGAGAATAGGCTGCATCAAGATTGTTCTCAGGAGTGAACTTGTTAAAATCTTTGGAAGATGAAATTCTTAAATCTCCTTTGACATGTGTCCAGTTTTTAAATTAATTCTTTTAGAATGTGTCTGCATAATTTGGTCATATGTTGGCACTGAGTTGTGATTTTCCTCCTCCTCTGCTTTATCACTAAAACAAGAACATAAAAAGCTATCACTGATCCAAAGTCATCCATCTCTGTGTCTTTTGTAGCCTTACAATGAGTAGGCAATTTTGCTGCTTTCATTGCAAAAAGCTACATTGTGCTCAGGACGCCTTTGGAAATTCTTCTGAACTCCAAGTTCAGAAAATCTGTTTTAAACCCTGCATGTTGCATTTGAACCAAAGAAAACTCGGTGAATAATAGAGGAAAACACCACTACTAGGATACTCAAGTTTGCCATGGTTGTGGTTCCTTCTTTCATGACCTCAGTGTTCACTTAAGGTGCCAGTTGTATGTTAATACGAAAGAAGCATTATACTGACTGTAACAAAATTAAAATTACAAGTTATAAGAACATTTTTCCATACGTCTTGACAGACATTTTAAAACAATATCAGAGGACTACCACTGATTTTTCTGGATAAAAATATTTCCATCACCCTTATAACATTTTCTCATCTTCCATTATGATGCTTTCCACAGTGAGCTGGCAAGATAAAGGTATAATTATGCAAACATGAGAAACTGTACAGTTCTCTTTAAACAGTAAGTTATCTTCATAACAAAAAGGATTCAAAATCTGTTTCCAAAAGCATATCACTCCTGGGGAAAGTTATATTTCCCTAATTACTCTCAACAGCTCCATCTCAGGATTCTCAGCACATAGAACAGTTTTTATTTGAAGAATACCTATGAAAAACCAGCTGCAACTCTACAAATGCTGCATATTGTCAGATTATATAAATTTAACTCTTTAAAGTCCCGAGGCCTAAAGAAATAAGTGGGTTCTATGTCTTCAAAATCTCAGACGAGGATTTAGTGATACAGTTCATTTGTTTGAATACACCGTTGTGAGGTCTTTATATTCTGTACACCTCAGTGATTTCTTAGGCGTTTCATACAGTACTGATGCAAACAGTCCGGCCCTGGAATGAGAAGGGAAAGGCACAAATGCAGCCAGCACAGAGGCTGCTCATGCCTGGCAGTAATGCAGCAGTGGTGGCATGAGGCAGACGGGACGGGCGATGACTCAGGGGTCCATGGTGCACACAGGGGATGCTTTGGGGCCCCGTTGCTCTCTTCGGCAGCGCACAAGTACAGTGTCCTACCTCAGCCTGTGCTCAGCTTCTGAAGTATTGAATTGCAGTTATTTGTTCTGCCCAACAAAATACTAAATTGTGTTTTTAGGTTGTGGTGCAAATAAAGCCACTGAAAGAGCTGAGTGGCCATTTCAAATTATTTCTGACAAATGTGCTATCGATTCCGTCCTTAGCAGATATTACTATATTCTTATTAAAGAAACAAAACATAAAAAAGACAGAATACATTGACAATGTTTGCCTCAGTTCTAGCTAACAAAGCTACTATCCAGAAGTGTACATCCACCATGAATAGTGTTAGGACCATAAACAGTGGTTAATAAGAGTATGCAAGTATAAAACATTGGTATTGTGAAAGTCAGCCATATTGCTTACATGCCTGCAGGGCTCACTTTGGTTCAGCTGAAATGCTGATTGTGAAATTGACATTTAGAAGTTTTAGTTATTGATTATATTGATACAATAGAAAAGTTAAAAGCCAAATGTCGGGTTGCTGGGATCTTTAGGAGTGTATATTTAATAAGTGATAATGCTGACTCAGCTTGAAAATCCTGACTTTTGTCCTTTTGAAAAATAACCCACTTTTACAGGCTACCTGCCCGCTTCTTTGTTTCCTCCTTGGTCTCATCACAGATGCACAGCTCTTGCCTGCAGAGTATCAGCAGTCTGCTTAGGAAACACACTCCAACACCTCCAAGCTTCATGCTTAAACCTCCTTGCTGAGTTTTTCTTAATTCTGTTCTCTAGACACTTGTTTTTCTTCAGTCTTTTAATGATCTCTTGCCACCCTCTCCCGTTTCTCTCTCTCCTCCCATCAGAGTACATGCATGTAGACACATACACACACACACACACACACACACATACACACACACACACACACACATATATATTTCCTAGAGTTGTCACTCTCCTGTGCAGTCCTGCCCTCCATCCCTCTGGTGTCACCTTCATTTACCAGGATTCTCATTCAATCTCAAACTCATTTTTATTGCTTTCTGTTTATACTTATGAAGGGAAGATGCTCTGGTTCTCTACTAGGAATGAAACACTTATTAAAGAGAAGTTGAAAAGGATTTAATTTTCCTTTTGAACTTTTATTTCCATGTGTTTTGATTGGGATTGTGCAAAATTCAGTTGATAATAGGACATAACTAATTTCCAGCCATGTCAATTTATATTTGATAATTTTCCCATTCTTTCTAGTAATCTATTCCCTATTTCAAAAGATTAGAAGGCTGAATGTACATTGGCTTTTTCACAAAAACTCATCAGAGGCTCACAAAAGTCAGTAACAGTAAACAAGTAGAAGGAGAAAGAGCACAGCAAACAATGAAAACTGAAAATGAATTTATTTGAATTCACTATTATAGGAAGTGACACGGATGAGGATCCCACAGATGAGGGTGGAGTGCCAAGTGAGTACCCTGGAAAATCACTGAGCTTTCCTTTTGTTTCACGGTGTTTCACGGTTATATACTTGTTACAATATGACGTGCAATTTATTTTTTTTTTATGGCTTGATTTCTTCCTTAGTCTTCTACTTTTTACTCAGGCATTTTATTCAAATTCTGCTTGACAAAGGCACAACAGGGATGCTAGGACAAAATCCTAGATTAGTGCAAAAACTGATGTACTAAAAATGTGTGGTTAGATTAGTGCCCATAAAATGAATGGATATGAAGCTATTTCTAGAAGTAGATATTAAATACATTCTTTTCTTACTCCTTTTTATCTCTAAAAGCTCTGCTTTCATTGTTATCATTTGAGGCATATAGTTAGAGCACCTGGAACCAATCAGTCCATTGAAGCTCATTCTTTCACATGTATTATTAATAAGAAAAGGATTCTTACAGGAGATTAAAGGTACAGTAAGGACTTTCACTATCTCCTGTGTTCTCTGCATGCTCATTTATGCTTAGGGAGAAAAAAAGGTGGACTGAATTAAAGTTCTGCCATGCTTCACTCTTCAGAGTATAACTGCAATTAAAAGGTATAGAAATGTTTCCTTCACACGAATCAGGTGATAGGATTGGTAAGAGTAGAGTAAAAAGAGTGACATTTTCATGTAATTAATACAGAGAGTTGGGTTGTTACATACTCAAAGAGGTTAAGGAATTTCACTGCAGATCTGGAGAGGATCATCTTAAGTGATAGTGGAGAGGCTCAAACAGCACCACGCTGCTTTAGCTAGACAATTCAGAGCTAAAAAGGAGCATCAAAATTTCATGTGTTTTTTAGAAATTAATGCCAAGAAATCTGCGAGCGTCTTCCATGCCTCCTCTGAGAAGAATATCCTTGGGGTGCACATAACACAAGCAGTTGTCTTCCCTACTCAGTGTAACACAGCCTGACTTTCACCTGGGATCAGTGACCTGTAGTAAATTTGTGATGGATGGGATGATTCTGGAAGAGCATAAAAGTAAACCAGGAATAAATTCTGGCAGGTGATATATTTATATAAGTCTTCTAGATTTTAATGTAGAACCTTCCTTGGCAAAATGTCTGTGAATACAGTCAAGAATAAAATATTTACTAACCAGAATACCTTAAGAGCAAACTAAGGAACTGGCTGCATTGTTTAGGTATTTAAATGTTTGTTTACATAATGGAAGCCCGTATTTCCCCCCTTTACCTTCTTTGCCCAGGGTACACAGGTGTATAGTTAGCATACAGGCTTCAGAAAAAAAAAAAAATCAGGTTTGTATCAGGAAAAAAATGGTAAAGACAGGTGTGACTGACAAGACCAATTGCCCAGGGGGAAAGTAGTAACTTTTTTTGTAGCTGATGATGACTTGGATACGAAACATCCTCTGTCTGACCTTATCTGCTAACTGCAAGTCATTCCCACTGCAAACAAGGATTTGCCCTGTCAGATTGTCAATACCATCTATCTCATATTTATTACAAATGACCCCTTTTTTCACTGTGCTGGCTTTGGTCGGGACTTTCTCACCTCAGTGTAAGAATGCAGCCCAACGCTGGCCTCCGTATCTCTGACACTAAACCTCAGCACGCCTGGGGTGGGGGCTGGTGAGGAAAATGACATAATAGATGTTGACTGTCTCCCTTCCCTACATAAATAATGGCAGGAAGGTTGTTGTGGCAGTGCTTTTGGCATTAGATTATCTAATGGTAGAAGGGTCCTGATTTTTCTGCTTATTGCTAACATGCAAGTAATTCCTTTTACATGGAAATTAGAATAAAGCAAACGTAGTATCGGGAGAGAGCATGTGCAATACAGCTTTCCTCGTTTGTGTGCACCAATATTACCATTTGGGGAAGAATAAAGTGTGATTATTTTTCATAAAGGCATTAACAGGATTTATTTCTTCATCCAGATAACAAGGCAAAACAAACTAGTTTCCCTTTACCCATAGGCTTTCAAACCAGAAAACTGTCCGTTTTCCTGGTAGCTTTTCCTTTTTCTAATGTAGGCAAATATTATTTTAGAAAGCTAAAGAACTAAGGAATCCTTATTCTCAGATGCTACCTAGAACCAGACGGAGCTTCAACTTGGGTGTCCTGAATTTACCCAAACGCACCACAGCGTTACATGATGTTGTTTGTAGAGGTGCTGGAGCATCATTTGTGCCCAACAGCAAGTTCATTTGTCCCAACAATTAGCTACCACAAATAAAATTCAAAGACTTTCAGTGACAAACGTGGCTTTGAAATGAAAATGTCTTTGCTGCTGTATTTAGCAGTCAGGCTGGTGACTGGCAGGTGTGTATGAGGACAGGAGTCCCTGCTGCTGTGCAGGGCAGGGCCGGTCACTCAGCCAAAGGCTGCAGGGAGTCCTGCTGCATCCTGTGAGCAAGGCAAAACCACACAACTTCTGCTTGACTGGGAAAAGGGCCAGCGCTGGATTATCTCAGACACTGAAGATGGCTTTCTGAGTGGGACCACAAAAAAATGCTGTACTTTATTCCCAGTAAAACCTTACTCAGGAGAGAACAATAAATCCTACTGCCAGATAAGCAAAAACAACTGGGAAAATGACTGTCTTGACTTTCAGGTTCTTTCTTATATTTCTGTATTTCTCGTTAGTGAAAAACCCCAAATAGCCTGTTCCACACCCTGGGCAGAATTTTTAGCAGTTATCTTCTTGTAAATGCTTCTTAGAAATGTAAGCTTCAATATATTTCTAGTTATTGAATAAGATACTACCAAATTTATCAATATACAATGCCCTTCTTGATGTTCTGCTGTAAACCAGGAAAATGTAACTGTCAGAAATAACATGAATATAATTCTAATCTTCTAAATTTAGTGAATTGGCTCAAATCTAATACATAGATCTGAGATTACTTCCGTGTCTTATCTGATGATGGTTTCTTTGAATTTCATCTTCGCTTGGAGATATTTTATTTTTCATTTTTGATCAAGTACATTTATCCATATGGCTTATCTTCCAGATAGGGAGATGAAATTCTTCCCCATTGTAAATATGCCCTATAACTTTTCAAAGTTGTGGGAGTACTAGTATTCCTATCTAGAAATCTATGAGCATGCAAGCAGCTCAGTTTAAAAAACCCCAAACAACCCCCCCCAAAGTCAAGCATGGTTATAATTAGCATAATCGTGAACGAAACACACTTTTTCCTTCCTATATTACATAACTCTTTTTTGAGTTAAAACATGTATTAGTGAACATGAGCTGTCCAACAAATCAATTTGTTAGAATTCCATATGGATATTTTTCTATTTTTGTAAGACTTTGATTACATTCCATCCAGATTCATCTTAAGAGAGTGGTGGTTGCTCACAGAGGTGGGTTGAAGCAACAGGGTCTGAATAGGTATTTCCTCAGAGATCTGCACAGGCTTCTCTGAAGAGGAGCATGGCATTAGGCAGTAACACGATTCACTGTACACTGAATACAGAGCAAACGGACAACTGACCATATTGTGTTAATGAAGGTCCCAGAATCCTTTTAAGGATATTTATAGGAATGGATTAGACTCCATTGATTCCATGAAGGGCTGAACGCTTCAGTTTGCACCAAGAGCAAGCTGTAGGAACCTCTTTGACGTAAAGAGCTCTAGAGGCCGCTGGAAGAGAGCAGAAACAAGGGGCATGCATCAAATGGTTAAGATCCTAAAAGTTAACAGCAGCCTATTTGGAAACCAAAACTGTTACACACTAGACTCCAGATGTCACTGGTAGAAATAGAAGGTGACACAAAGAATTCCAAGAGGTTTAATTTTATACAACCACAACACTAGGAAAGTTTAAATACAGCTTTGATGTACAAAGGAAGGTGGAAAAGGTGCTTGCACAATCTGGCAGCTTACGCAGACTTCGGATGCAAAGCACGCAGACCCCTGGGCCTCTATGACTGGACTGGTCACACTTCTCTGCCACCTCCTAATGAGATTGCATCCAAATATTTAAAGGGAAAGATGTAAATACTAATGAAGATTGAGTTGGATTTTATCAGTTCTTTATAGTTTGAAATTCCAAACTAAACCACAGCTGGTCACTGACTGACACAGACAACATTATTAGGTGTGTTATGATATACCTCAATGCAGTAAAATCCTATACAACAGAGTAGCCAGTCTTGTGATGTTTAACTTGGGAACAAAAGCTTCAGAGAGTGAGAGTAAGGTTATAGTATAAATATCCAAAATTCCAAACATTATTTTAGTTTTTAAGGACTCATATAATAAATCTTTGCATCCTTACTAATTTTAAATAACTTTATTTGTTAACTTAAATAAATAAAAGTTTAATGTTTATGGAAATTAAAAAGTAATTTGTTTCTAGTACCACAGTTTTCATAGTTTTTAATATTAATTTGGCTTTAGTTTTTATCTGTATTTTTAAAAAAGGTGACGAAAAATGCTGTATTTAAAAAATGAATGCTCATAAGAAATGCTTTAGCTGGAGGAGAAGCTTTATTGATTTTTAGGGGTGGGATTTGGGAATTGAATTTTTCTGGAGCATAACATTTTATTTACTGGCGGTTGATAAACTGCGGTGTCACCTGCCAGCTGGCTTCAGTTAAAGAAAGCTGATTGATAGTCCAGGACATACGTATGAAGAACAAAATTATAAAAATGGTAGAAGCTTCTTTCCCCCCCTAGAATTAGTCAGGCTAAGTATTCCTTTGGCTTGAACAGGATCATTCTTATTATTTATTGCCTGCATTATTCTAACTCTTATAGGTACCAATTGCCATTAAAGTTTCTGTCTACTAGGCTCTTAACATTCTGTGCAAAAAATGAGTTTGGACATACTATACAGTCCCTGAATGCATATCATCATACAGCGTAATTTAGACATTTATCCAGGTGTCACCTGCTATTTTTTGCCCTTTGTATGAAGATGCCTGCATTAGACAAAGTACTCCAGTGCTCAGGAGTAAATAAAAAAAAATTACATTAAAATAATTTACATGTTAAATGCAGAGGTAGAAAGCAATAACTTTTCCCAGTGGGTTTTTTGGTTTGGTTAGGGGTTTTTTTGTTATTGCTGATTTTTTTGTTTGTGGGTTTAGGGTTATTTTGAGGTTTCCAACATAACCTAATGACTAATTCCTTCAGTTTTCTATACATGACAATTAGTTTTAGGTGTGGTCACTAGTAAACAAAGTAACAGCCACATAACCACATTGCTGTTTCTTCATTTCTCTGCCTTACTGGTTGTCTGAATCTTGCCTTAACCTTTTTTGTGCTGGCTGTGGTCTGCACGCTGTGGTCTGTTTTTCAGACCTATTTATCCTGTTTCTTGACTTGAGGTTTGAAACAGTTTCTTCTGTCACAGGGAGATGCTGTTCTCAAAGGGTCAGAAGCCCAACTCCACCTGCCAGGTTTTCTACTTGACTTAATAAAGGATTGGCAGCAAGGCCAAGGAGGCCTGTACCATCATACCCATCTTTTCTGTCATCAGATGTGTAACAAAGAATGCAAGTAGCAGACAGTAATCTTAATTTTAATTGGTATTAACAGCGATTTAGAATTTAAATTATATGTAATTTTCTGGAGGACCACTGATTTTGGTGAAAAACAAACCTTAATTAAACTGCTGTTATCAGAAAGGTCTGTCTTTATCAGATACACTTTTTTTCCCCATAATTTTAGGGGGCTGTGAATCTAAACAGATTCATGAAGACTATAAAATATATATGTAGTACAGTTGTTCTGTTTTCTTTTGAATGTCTAGAACATACCAGATTAGACCAGAGAAAATCCTTGTAATGTTTGGGGAAAATGAGCCAGACACATGGACACATACCATATATTTCTGACAAATGCTTATGAGAAATTTGTGGCTTTAGAGGCCTCTCTTTTGACTACAAGCTCTCACTATTCCATGGCAATTTTCTGTTCTAGGAAAGGGAAACAATGATCTGCCATTTACCTTTAGGATTTTCTAATGCAGGTAGAGAAGAGATCCCCTATACAGTGCTATTGAAAGATCCTTGTACAGCCTCACATTCTATTTAGAAAACAGGTGAACAAAACCCCCTCTCCTATTCATCAAAGTCTCATTCATCAAAGAATGAATAATTCTGGCATTCCAGCCTGACCCCATATCTTATGATACCAAACACAGCAGCTGGAGAGTAGGAAAGTGCAAATGAGTCTGCTGTTTTGTGGATGCTATCAATCTGAGTGGTCCCATACTTCAGAAAAGCAGACAAGGAGCTCTTAGTTGTTTACTTCCTTCATTTATCATCAAGGAAATGCTGATCACAAGTTTCCTCAAGATTAGTTGGCAGTTAAAAAAACCCCAACAACAAACAGCAGAACCAAGTCTGCACTAAACAAGCATAACCCACATGGAACATGTGATGCCTGTTCAGCATCTCCAGAATCTGCAAGAATAGGATGTAGTTCCTCGGTGGATCTTCTTACTTGCCTTTTAAAAGCAACTGCTAAATTAAGAAGACAGTGTTATTGATTTAGGTACCTTCATCAGTTCAAAAAAACCCAACAATCAGAGTTCTCAGCTTCATTCCCAGAGGAATGCAGAATCACAGAATCATTGAGGTTGGAAGGGACCATCTAGTCAAAGCTCTCTGCCAAAGCAGGTTCACTTAGAGCAGGTTGCACAGGATCACATCCAGGGAGGTTTTGGGTACCTCCAGAGGAGGAGACTCCATGACACCTACCAAAGGACACTATCATAACAAAGCTCACCTGCAGTGCAACTCCTGCAACTTTATTTACATTCAAAAGTTGCATTAAGGAGATCTTGGCAACATAACTTGATTCATGCCTGATTCACCATCCTTAGAGCTGGACACTGGGATCAACCATGGTTTAAAACTTGATGCCACAATGCAGCAAGCTGAAGGAAATTGCTTATTGGTCAGTTTCTACTTAGTATAATGATAATTGAAAGACTTTCTTTCATAGGTTCGTGGCTCTAGTAAGGGTAGCTGATCTGTGGGTAGGGAGGAACAGGTGATAACTGCCTGGGCAGACTGACACTAGTCAGCTTTAACACAATTCACCTTAAATTCTTCTTCATTGACTGAAATGCAGCTACCTGCTTTGTCCAACCTCACCTCCATCTTTGGACAGCTGGAGACGACCTGGTCTTTCTTGCACAATCCAACCATTTGGTAGGATTATCTAACTTATACGAACTACACTGTAGAAGCATATTTTCTCTCAGAAAATAGAGCTATGGGTGGGACTGAGGGAATTTAATGAGTTAAAACTACTGTTTGAAATCTAATATTTGCTTGCTGAGCAGCAACAGTGGAATCTTTACTAGGAGGAACAGGATTGTTAGACTTTGGCTGTGATTCACTGTAGATTCTGTTTTGTCTCGCTGCTCTAGACCCTTCTCTTTTTCTTACAACTTGAATAACCAATTTAGAGCCATCCCAGAGCTGGGTGGAAGTGCTGGGGTAAACACTGCAGTGAAAATTAAGGGTGTAATGGCAGAATGAGATGATTCACTGCTGTTCAGAATCTCTGGATCACTTCTACACAGCAAGGCCAAACTTTTTAATGTATGTCTAAACACACATACTACCAACATTACAACGTAGAGTATACTGCCTTAGGCTACATCCTTGAGTAGCTACAGTGCTGTCACCTTGACACAGCTTCCAGCCCTGGCTTGTGATTCCAACACAAAACAGCAGGGAAGAATCGTCCCTCCCACATCCGTGTCTGTGAGCAGCCCAAAGTTCATTCAGCCTTTTGTAAACACGCAGGTACTATCTAGGTAAGATGTCCATCAGGAACAATGCAGCATTAAGACTACAGAATATATGGCACTAAAGACGTCATCGTTTCACCTTGAAATTATGGCTTTGAATTAATTACTCTACTGGTCACACAATTGCTCTCTCTGAACATTTAAGAATTGTACGTATGTAGTGTAAACCAACCAAACTAAATGAATGCCAGCCCCTGCTTGGACACAGCAATTTAGACAGCTCAGACACAGTACCTATAGATATTTATTAAAGGGGCAGAAGCAGCATTCCAGGATTTTCCCCACGCCACACCTCAAATTCCTGAACATTTTCCTGAGAGGGCTCAGGATTTGCATATAAGTGCCTACACTTTTTGGGTGACTGCTGCTCTGGAAATAGAGATTTCACAGATGTTCACTTTGCCTCCTGTAAATATCCGAGCTTTAACAGCTCAGTGCCCAAGCCTACTTAATTTTCTTTCCAACAGAATCAACAAGAAGTATCATGACTGATAAAATTAGAACCCACTACTATTACTATATTGTTTTCATCTGTAGTAGTATTAAAAAATGAAAAAGTGCTGGAGGTGCAAAGACATTTGCAGACATCACTAATCATGCTGACTTTACAAATTTTTATTTGTGATGAAACCCTGAATTCTCAGTTGACCTAAGAAATCAATCAGAGGATTGTCAACAATCCCATCAGATTAGAAGCTAAAGTCTGTGAAAATACAGCTTACTAGAAGATATTTCTCTCCCTTTAAAAATGTTTTTTCTTGACAGCAAAAATTACAAATTCTACCAATAATGATGGAATGGCTCTAAAATGAAATATGACACTGAAGTGCATGCTGTTTTGCAATGGTATATGGCTGTCTCACAAACTGAACTATGTTGCTGTAACAGACTTCAGTGAACAGAACTACCAAGAGTAACTCCAGCAAAATACCCATTAACTGCAATCTCTATGAATGACCCTCATGGAGAGATTTACTTAAAAATCACATCTTCCTTCACAGACTGTACTGGTTTTGGCTGAGGAGGAATTAATTTTCTTTACAGTAGTTGGTACAGGGCTGTACTTTGGATTTGTGCTGAACAGGGGGTTGATAATAGAGAGATGTTTTTGTTATTTCTGAGCAGGGCTTACAGAGCCAAGGCCCTTTCTGCTCCTTGTACGGCCACGCTGGTGAGGGGGCTGGGGGTGCCTGGGAGGTTGGGAGGAGACACAGCTGGGACAGGTGACCCCAACTGACCAGAGGGACATTCCAGACCACATGACAGCATGTTCAGTGTATAAAGAGGGGGAAGAAGGAGGAAGAGGGTGGAGAATTGGAATCATGGCATTCGTTTTCCCAAGTCGCTGTTAGGTGTGGTGGAGCCCTGGCTGTCCTGGAGATGGCTGAGCACCTGCCTGCCCTTGGGAACTGCTGGATGAGTGCCTTGTTTGGCTTTGCTTGTATGCACAGCTTTTCCTTTACCTGTTGAAATGTCTTTACCTTAACCCATGAGTTTTCTAGCTTTCACTCCTCTGATTCTCTCCGTGATCCCACTGGTGGGGGAGTGAGTGAGCAGCTGTGTGACATTTAGTTGCTGACTGGGTTTAAACCACGACAACAAACGTAAAAGAAAAATACTATTTCATTATGTAAGGTTGAGTATGGTCTCTGGGAATATTTGACAACTCAGGTGGCATTTGCACATTGAAAGGGTTGTTTTTAAACAAGATAGAACAAAATTTTGACTATTTTTACAAAAAGGTGCTAAGAAATTAGAGCTGGACTTCAGAAAAAATTATGGCTAAGAGATCCAAACAGCACTGGTATTCAGAATGGGCAAATCACATCCCATTTAAACATTTATATTCCAGTTCTAGATTTATTTTCCAACTTTTGCCCCTTCCTCCCATAAGACATTAGCTATTTGGATCCAGTATTTTGCATCGAATCTTCTGCCTCAGGTTTGTAAAAAAACCCCAAAGCAATTGTCCTTTCCACAGAGTTAAATTAGTTGGAAAGGAAACTATAAATCTAATACAAAAAAGTTGCAGCAGAGGCACGAGGTCCAATCTGCTATATTAAATAAAATAGGCATTATCCAGGGCAAGAAAAAAGACTTGAAAAATGCCAAACTACAAAATCAACTACAATTAATGATTTTCTTACTGCTCTAATGCTTCAGAAAGGATGCATAACAATCTCTTAGTCCTACGTAGCTTTTGTACAGACTTTTCGAGGTTATTTTAGAAAGTGTTTATGTGAGTGATAGGATCATTACTGGTAAAAAATCCCAATAATCTTGTTGTAAGTACCAAACATTTCAACTGAAAAAAATTATCTCTGGGAGATTTGCAACAGTAGACATTTTAAAAAAACAGGCAGATATTTTCACTGTACTAAGGAAAGCAAAAGTATTTGACTGTTCCTTGGTGTTTCCCATGCTTATTGTCCAAGTCTGAACACTTGAATAGAAGGAAAGAAGGAATAGAAATAATGTACTTCATATTTTAAGAGATAGATTAAAAGATTTTCCAGATGTCAGACTGTTTCTTTACAAAATATTCTTCTTTGTGTTACTAACAGAAATGCATTATGCTATTTCAGAAGTGAAGTAGAACAAAAGTGGGATAGCAAACAACTATCTATAACAGCAATTACAATGTCTAGTTCTGTTTTCTTTTGAGTTATGAGTTTTACATGCTTCATTCACAAAAGCAAACCCAAACAGCTAAATGAAAAACATGTGAATATTTATGTATAGTATGTAATATTAATTAAAGCTTATAATAATATAATCCACAGAGAAATCAATCATATAAAAATATAAAAACTACAGAAGGAAGTTACTGTATTTTATTTAAAACGGAGCATTTCAGAAATTAGAAACTGCTTCTCAGAACAATGCATGTGGAACAAATCTATTCAAAAGGAGGCATCACTTAAAGACTGTACTGTGAACAGAGCCTTTGGAATCAATTTGAGATGTTTCTTCAATACCAAAAGATGTCTTTGGGGAAAAAAAAGTTGGATCTTTATGAAAAAATTACAGGAGCTAAGCTGTTGGAAGAGTCAAATATCTAAAGTTGATTAGAGAAGAAAAAAACCCCTCTAACATTTAGAAAAGGTTGGAGAAGTCAATAATCTGCAAAAGCAGATTATGAAAGGGGTTTTTTTAATCTTTGGCTAGTGTAGCTAGTGTACATAACTTCATTAACTTCAGCTGCATTTTGATAGTATCTGTTCACAAAGTTTTGTGAAGGCCAAGTCCATTGGGTTTCAAATTGTTGTTGGGAATAACATCATGTTTTCAGACAGCTTACTGTGAGATTGCTTATTGAAAGCATCTTTCAAGGTGAGGCAGCTGAGCCTGGAAAGATAAAATTGCTTGAAAACTATAAATATATGCCATACAGTATTTCACAAAACTGCCGACCCTTTTGTGGCACTTTAACTGCACAGTACAACTCGTGTCCTATCTGAATTCTACCATGGCCTAAAAATGCTATGGAATACCTTTTGTTTTGATCTGAACATCACTCTGCTTGCTGGGTTCTTTAATCATCTAATTAAAGAGTATTCCTAACCTTTTTGATTTTCTAATTCACTTTGAACAAATGCAGTAATTGGTGAGGAAAACACACTCAATCTCTGTGTAGTAAGTGAGACAAACTTGCACCAGTGCTCAAATGAGTGAAGCAATTAACTTCAAGACAGTATCAGTGTATTGATGCAATAAGGAAAAAATATTGGTGAGATTTTAACTATTATATTAAAATGGAAATCTATAGCAATATTTTGATAATTTTTGGAAATGCTTAATGCTATAAAAACAAGAAACCAGTGTTATAGCTGTATAATTTATGTATTGCATTTACAGTTTTAATAATATTGAACTGTTAAAGCTGTGTTTTCAACCAAAATAATTCCAATTTGACAGATTCTGAAATAAAATTACAAAGTCCTATAACCAAGTAATTATAGAGGTTTATATTACAGATGTTGACATTTCATAGCTAAGCAGCTCTGTTTCCAAATGCAGTGGAGCATTTTCACTTTGGAGCAGGGTTAGTCAGATCCCCCCGATTTACCCATCCTCATTTTGTTTAACAACAAACTACAGACTTCAGTCAGGGGAACTGGTCTTAAAAAAAGACTACACTATTTGGGATTCTCAGGGCTTTGTTCATTCCAAAGATCTGTCAAATACATGAAAACACAGGTTTTACTTCTCCTCTGCTGTGTTCTTTCCTCCCATCTAGCCAATGTATTAATTTTTTGCCCACTTAGTCATAGCCCCACCTAAGGATCACGTAGGACTGACGTGCTCCTGTCAGCCTTCTGACATGTGTACTGTGCCTTGTGTACCACAGTGGCTCTGTCACCTAACATTACTAAGAACATCCATCTCATCTTCATTTTTTGTACAATGAGATGTGCTCTGTGACTGTAATATTCAGCTCTAACCACACTGAGGTAAATTATCAGCATAGTGCATTTTACACGACTCCCATTATATCCCACAGATACAGTATAAGCTGCTCCCTAGCAACTGCAGCAGAAATGTACCCCTTTAGGCATTTTTTCCAGCTAAAGAAACCAACTTTCTATTTGATGAACTTCATATATAAAACAATCTTGGCTACTGTCAGCTCAAATTGTTCTGACTAATGGTCCTTAAGATGCATTTTTAGCCCTTTGCCTCCTTTGGGTTCTGATACTGAAGTTTCTCTCGCAAACCTCCCACCTCAACGATTTTAACACCAAGGAAAAAAAAGTATTTTTCCAAACCAAGAAATATCTTCCTAATAAAAACTAACCATTTAGACAAGAATTATAATCATGAGCTAGAAATCCATTTTAGAGGGATAATGTAACTCCCAGCATGCTGGCAAGAGTGAAGACCCTCGATTTATTTTGTGGAACGCCAAAGTCTTTTGGTTGGACTTCATTAACATACTGAATGGAATTGCAAGTATTTTCAAAGAACTACAAGCTTTTAAGTAGACTATTGCTTCTTGTGTCATCCCAAATCTATTTAAGTGAAATTAAACTTACGTAAACCTAAGTTAATATCTGGGGAAAGCCAGAAATTAGTCCTTGTTTAAAAACAACTAGCCTCATGCTAATGCATCACACCTCGTGAATAAGATGTGTAAGACATGGCTGCTGTGACATTGTTATTCACTTAACACACCATAAAATATTTTAAAGGTCATACCAGAATAATAACCGCTAATTAATACTTCACAAATGAACAGAACCTTCCATCAACATTTAGGAATTTCCTCCCCTCTGCCAGGGAGAGGGTGTTACAGCAGACAGTTAACGTCCCCGATGAAAGTCAAGCCTTCGAGTCCAATGTGATGAGGCTGGTCAGGTTAGCACATTTAGGCAGAGGCTAGTTTGCTATTTTTGTACTGCTCTACATCAGCCTCCACTGGCATGCAGCCCTGTGCATGGTCAAAAAGCAGTTCTAGGACAGAAGAGCAAACAGCACCTGTTAGCTAGCCACAGAAAATAGCAAAAGCAGGACAGCCTTATCCTTTCCCTTCAGGAAATTCTTTCTTGGGAGCTGTTACAGACCTCTAAAGGGAACAAAATCTGTCCTTTCAATTGAACAGGACAACAACCACCCCCGCTCTGTTGACTGATACCTCTCTGATAAAAAGCAAAGCATGTGCTGTGTGACTACACTTCAGGCATCTTCCTTGGTACCCTTTAGTGAAACTGACCCTGAAAAAGTGTAAATGAAATTCACATGACGAGTTTATGCCAAGTTTTGACATGACCCTAGAACAGGGCCCTGGACAGCATCTCACATGGTGAAGCAGAAATGCATTTTCTAAGAAGTCCTGTGTCACCACCACCTGAAGTCAAATACTGTACAGAAATTGGCATATTTAATAAAATGCCATTGAAATAAACTCTAGTTAGAACAGTGCTAACTGACATGCCCAATTCCTGAACCAAAGTACTCATCTTCAGTCACTGGGTAACTACCTTGCACAAAAAATGGCATTTCTGTTAGAGCCATGTATTCATCACTTCCATACTGAGTAAACACTGGAGTTCAAACTGCATTTCCGTCAGAGAGTTCAATGTGGTGTAGCTGGTACAGTGTTATGAATTCAACCTCGATGCAAAGTTTTAGTAGTAGTAGTAGTAGAGTCTTTTGTTCAGCGAGATTCTCATTTCATGAACAAACATCCTATTGACTTTTCTGTGACATTCATATAATTTAGGTCTGCCAAGTCAGGTCTTCTGTATATGTCTTAATGACCTAATTAAAACAACTATTGTCATACCACTATATAATATAGCAAGAAGAGGGGGCAAGCTGTTTCTCTTTTAAGCTAACAGGCACAAAAATCTGTAGGTAACAGCTTTTAGCACAGTTCTGAATTCCCCCATAACAAGAAATAACTGGGTTATGCGAACTCCCCAAATGATGAAAGAGTTATGTATTTGAAAGGAACAAAGATCATATGCATGTGGCATGCCTTCCTATGTATGAAAATCTAGCTGGATCAGAAGAGAAAAAAATAAGAGCAGTTTTGCAAACTTTACACTCAGAGAAAACCAAAAAATAATATACAAGCTTTCTAGCAATGCTCAAACCATCCTTATAAAAAAAAGCATACCATTTTATTTCAAATCTCCTTTAAAACCTTAAAATGCATGTCAACTTTAATGTTAACTGTATTGCCAACTTAAATTTCTCACCCAAACACACAGTTTTCACTTTTTTATCTCTCTCATTATTTCCAGAACAAATATAGTACAAAAATTGAGCAAGGTGTTCTTGACTGTAAACAAATACTAAAAGAGGAAATTCAATACAAATACTATCCTGATGAAGCCCCGGGCTACAGGTTTTGTGGAAAAGGAAAGTATAAATCTTTGCTCCACTGTGTTCAAGAGAAAGCTGTTAAATACACTGAAGCTACCTAAGTCCTGAAAACTGGATTCACTGAAATTCAGGGAAGTCCTGGCTTTTCACTCTTATGGAAGAGGGTAAGGAACTCAAGACTGAATTTAACTGAGGTGCTAGAGATCACTTTTAGTTAGTCCAGTGGGCTTTGGACAAGGACGTTAATGTGAAACCCACTTGGCAATCAACTACTTTTACTTTGAAAAAATATTTTATTTCTATCTGCATACTTATAAATTAGCCTACCTTTTATGCATTTGTTAACATTTAATATGGGCATTTCATTCTTATGGTTCTGTTTATTGTAATTGTTCTTTGCATAAAAACTATTTAAGCAGAATAATTATACTGTTTGAAGAATAACTCCAGAGAGCTGTAGTTGAGGTTCTTCTCTAAAGGTGTGCGAGGTTATTACAATATTTCATTACCACAAAACAATACATCTTCACATAGAGGCAGTATTGGCTTGTAATATTTCTTGTTACCATGCTACCAACCTTTTCTCGTAAAGCAATTTAATCACTTCCATAGTGGTTATACATGAAATATTAGTGCTGTGCTTCATAGGGAACACCTCCTGCATTTTCATTACAATATAACTGTATTACTTAGAGAGTCAGAAAATCTATTTGTCTTTCAGCATACCATTGCATCTCATTGAAAAATTTCTAGCCTAAGTTTTACTAGTTAAAGAAAGAAAGAGTCTTGCAGTTTTAAGTCCTCAATTCAACCAGTCTGGGTTTCATTATTTTCTAAACCCCACATGTCATCTCCATGGCTCTTTTAGTTGTCTTTCATATTACCACCTATTAGAACTGCTCAAATACTATAAATCCTTGTCTTTTGATTCAGAAAACAACTCAAAAATTTTAATATCCCATGAGATAACCTGGTACTTATACATCTAACATTAACATTCTCATCTAGCTACTATATAGCAAAAGAAGCTAAGATTACAACAATTTTTATTGTTTTATGTATGAAAGATGTGGTCATCATCTTCAAAAGATCAGCATTTTATTTTTCAACAATGAAAATATATGAAAGTCAAACAAATTATTTTATTTTCCTCCATTAAAATAGTCTATCAGATAACAAAGAAGAGATACTGTTAATAATACCATGCCCTTCTTGACAAATCAGGCAAAAATATCATCCAATGAGTTGCGAAATCCTGGCACATCAGAACAACAAGTACAAAATGGAAGCAATTACAGAATTCTGAGGTAGTACACATGACAACATAATGGATTAACAATGTAGGCATGCATAAATACATATATACAGCACATTTAGATTATTTTTGAACTGAGAAATGTTGAAACTAAACTTCTGATCAGCATTTTTATCATCACTTTGGAACTGCTAGGCCAGGCTCTTGGGTGTGTGAGATTCCACTCTGCAAGAGGAGTAGTCTGTCACAAAGCCACTTAACAGCCTCTTGAGTCTGTTGTGTCCTCACACAAATGTGGTGCCACTGGCAAAGGCTCAGCCAGGGGACCAAGCTGTAGTACCCTTGAACTTCACCCACCCAAGCCACCAGGCACCCGTGTATGTCCCTGCATCTGAGAATCCTTCCCGACCCGGCAGATCTCATCCAGCTCTCCCAGTTGCTCTCTAGTGGCTGGGACCAACTAGTTCTGACCATGCCGTGTCCCTAACGTGACTGGAACAGATCCACCACACCCAGCCAGGACTGCTTCTTTGATTATCTCTGGCCTGAGCAAATCTGCTCTGGTGTTCACGGCAGCAGGGAATCCAGGAGCCAAACCTGACGCTATGTCTATGCTGCACTGTGTAGAATCTTCTTAACATCTTCTACAGATAACTCAAGTCTCCGAGACTGCAAAGAAACAAGTACTGCTAAAAGCACTTGTACTATAACTAATACCAAAACTGATTTCTGGTATTAATCATCATACTTTTTATTCTGAGGATGTTTCAACATACAAGATTGTAGTTACTTCTTTCTACCTGACACATATGCTTTGTCTGTAAGAGAATTGCAAAACACTTTTTAAAATGTAAAATCAGGTAGTATTTTTAATACAGCTGCTTGAAGCCATGTTGTTAAAACCATGACTAAAAATTACTTTTAATCAACTACATGTTGTGCAAGTGGAAGCTTGGCCCAATAATATAAAAATTGATAGAGTTTGAAAGATGGGGAAAAATAAATTTTAAAAGTTTGGGTAGATCCATAAAAGTTGGAAAAAACACACAGAACCTTTATTAGTATCTCGATAGAAAGAACTGCATTAACAATAATTCTGAATAGTTCCAAAATATCAGGTCACATGCAGTCAAAACCACCTGAGTCCAAAAGGTCTTACACAAAAATTACAACAGGTCTAGGTCTTCATTTCACTGACAACTGTACAAAGTGCACAGGAATTGCTCAGATTTAACTGACTTGTTTGCTCATGCCAGAAGTCTCACTACAGAGCAATCACCGCAAACTCGTCTCTAGCAGTGAAAAGAAAGCATGCAGTGACTTGGCTGAGTGACCACCCAGTAAACAGGGACATACTTTACAGAAGACAAGACTGATTAGCACTTGTATGTTGCTTACTTTTACTGGGTTATAAAGAAATTTTCCTTTCTCTCCGTTTGCAAATTATGAAGGAGATTATTTCCAGGTGACCTCAGCTGTGATACATTAACTGATACATGGCTTCCCCAGACTTTGTGGTTAATATAGTAACATATCATTTAAAATTTTATAAAATTATGTAAAATCTGGCCAAGGCTCAAACGCCTGTGCCTTGGTGCCTGCCTCCAGGTGGACCTGTGATCCCATGACAGCCAGCCAGAGTGATCTGCACTAACCCAGCCAGCAGCAGTCAGATGCCTCAGTCAAAAGCCACTGATGAAATGCAACAGCAGGCAGAGGCTCAGGGAAGTTTTCTATCTCCAGGTGGGCTGTCTTTGTTCTGACAAGTCCTTGCAGGGCAAACAAAACCTAGCAGAAGCTTCCTGTGACAGACTCCTTGTTGTATGATCCACGACTTCTGCCGCATCATCCACATTCATTTGCACGTTTTACTGGGACTTGATGCATAGCCTGATAGCCAATATGAGTGTAATGCCTTCAGAGGAAAGCCTATTACTTTTTACTCCGTTGTTTTCTGTGAATTTTCATTGAGCTCTTTTGCAGTGTCGTTTTATGTTTTACGTTCTTAAAAGAATTAATGAATTTTGTTTCAGAAAACCAAAATGAAAAAAAATGTCTGAAAGTGGACAGCTGATGCTATACATGACTTTCCTCTCCCAAAATCTGCAGGTGAGCTTTTCTGCTTTTACTACTAAATGCTCTTGCTATCTACTTTTGTCATGATTGTTCATGAGATTAAAGCACTAATTGTGTAAGATGATAAAGAGCAATTTTACAATGTGAGCTGCAGTACCAAAGTCAGTTTGCAGGAGACTTCAGCTGATATCAATACCAAATCTTAAAGACAAAGAATTACTGCTGCTTCTCTGCAAATAAAAACCAATTCACAATAAACATCTTATTTTGGAACTTCTCAACAGAGTTGAGTCTGTTTATGTTTGGAATCAGCAGCAATAACAGAAGTATTTAATTTCCCTATTATAAATGAATAAACAGTACAGAACTTCTACAAGTTAGTTCTTAGTTTAACTAGTATTTTGTTTGATGCCTCTATGTTCATGCGCACACTTACCAAGAATTTTTATTTTCTCCTGAGAAATATTCAGAATAAGATACCCATAAAATGGTATTTCAATATCTCCTCCTCACTCATAACTAGGGCATAATGTGTTGAATTCTACTCCCATTGACTTCTAGTTTCATGAACTAGATAGAATATATGGATAAAAGAACTTTTTCCCAGTAGCAGTATATTTTCCATGTGAAATGTTTAATATGATCTAACTTACAGAATCAGTAGCAGACCAGATGCTCAAATTCTATTCCAGACTTTTCTGGCCCATTTCAATACCTGATTAATCAATGGGACTGTTTGACTTTGTACAGTAATCTGAAATCTGCACATGAAAATTTCCAGCAAGGAGGCCGGTCTCTTCGAGGTTTGCAAAACATTTTTTCACCTTAGCTGCAACACAGCAAAATATTTGTGTAAAAGTATTTCAGAACAGAAGTAGTAATGTGCTCTTTAACAAACTGATTGGGTAGAGGTGAATCCCAAGCAATACAGAGACATCAGACTCAACATGACCTAGTTGCCACTAACTTGGTGAGAAACTTTCATTTGGAGCTTAATTCTTGTGATGAAAACCTCATATATTTGAAGCTTTTCGCCAGCCTTTAACAGTGCTCTGTTACTTCCTAGCTTATTTTAAGCAAATACAGTATAAACTACATATAACAGAATTTGGTTTATGATTATATTTGAGCTAAGGTGCATTTTCTGTGGCCTTTTAACAGAAATCTAGCATACTCAAAAGCTTGGCAAAAAGAAAAATCTGTGGCTTTACTACAAAATCTGAAATCCCAGTTAAACGTATTGTTTTTCTACATGGAAAAATCTTGCAAATGCTGAAAGCTTCATGTAAACATTAATATAATAGATTTTTATAGTACAATGCTATGACTGTACTAATGCCCCTCTCACTAGCTGCCTAACAGAGGTGATGAATTCCTGAGATTTAATGTATCTTCTTAAAAAGTATACATAAAAGAAATTAACTTGTTAGAATATTTTTTGGATGCCCACAACAGTGTGGCTTCATTTACATGCACCATTGTACCTACAGCAGAGTATTTTTTCTAGGGAAGAACACAGTAAAATTTGGCTGATGATTCTGAAGTATCTTATAAAATGTTAGATGAATGATTGCACACATCTTAACACAGGAAGATATTGTCATAATTGAACAATGGAACACAAGTTCCACTTTTTACAGTGATAGTCTGTTTAAGGCAGATAAGCAGCACACGTGGCACTGCTCTATCATTGCTGCCAAATGTATTCAGCAATTATCACAAGTACTGGGGAAAAAGACTGTGCAGGCTACACACTGGCAATGTTCGTGTCCATCCATGATGTCCTTGCAGGCTACCATGAGCTCACTGTGCCACGCTAAACTAATTTTGAGCTGCATCAGCCAACAGAAAGCTGTTTTCACTTTGCAACTACTTGTACACATGGACATGCTTGTCATGAAGAAGCACTGGGTGAGTTTCAAGCGCACCATGCAAACGGAATACACCAAAACCTTTTTCTCTGGCAAACTGCCTTGTTTTGGTTGCTACAGATTCCAGCAAACAGCACCCATTTAATAGATCAGGAATATAACTTTAAACCACCCATGACAAAAAACAAGTAGTAGAAATATATTTGTTATGTACTTGCATACATGCTAATTTGAAAAAGCTGTTCTGATGAACTGTATTATAGCGCAAAACAAAATGAAAGAAGAATCCTATTGCTGCAACCAACTACAGTTGGTAACAGTCTTTCAGACAACCAGATTTACACAGCAGATGACCTCATAAATGAGTAGTAGAGCAGCTGGGGCCTTTCTTCAAAGGATGTAAAATATAATTCTTTAAACTAAATATTTAAATTAACAAAGCAATAAGCTGCCTACTAAAATAGTCCTGTACTTCTGCCAAGTACTTGAACAACAATAAATCAAGGAACAGAACAGCACTTCAGACTGGGGTTTGACAAGCACATAAGGCAATTATTAACTGCTGCTGTTCAACCATCTTGCTCTCCTCTTGCATGTACCTTCATAGTTCTATGTCCTCCCTTGCACAGCCTTCATAAGGTCCTCTGTGAAGCAGATTCAAGCTGGCAGAAAGTGGGTTTCTGTTTTGTTTTGGCTTTTTAAATCAGTGGCCAGGGCGGAGGAGTGGTCTTCTGCCAGACTTATGAGCTGAAGTAGTTCTGCAAAGGGTTAGGAAGGATGGTGTTACTGTGACTGGGAGGAGGGAAAACTGGATCATCACAGGCACGCTGCTGGAGTCACTTGCACTGCTGTGAAACCACATTTATTACTAAGTAACACTAAGTAGTAACACAGCACACTAATAATACATTTCTGATGTTTCTTTAAACCTCACTCTCAATGCTGTTGGCAATGCAACAGCTTTTCTAAGTGACATGCTTTGAGTATCAAATGACTAGCCTGGCTTTGAACAAGGAACATGAAGAGATCCTTTCTATGTGGCGGGCTTCCAGCCTAACCTCTAATACAACTGGGAGGGAGGAGAAGAAAAGCTTTGGTTAGTATTTTCGTGTTACTATGAAATGTAGTTCACAAATGAAAGGTGATTAATTAGATAGCATTGGAGTTAAGACTGTTGTGTAGTGAATCCGTAGAGAGGCCAGGAAAGCATTAAAGGTATTTGAGTAAATATCGCTTTGCACTCCAATGTTTTTAAAAGCTTCTTTGGTTTTAATTAAAAATAATTTTAACAGCAATCAACATGGATCAAATACCATATACCGCCATTCCCACTTCCCCATTCAGAGCAGTTGGCATAAGTGCTAGGACTGGCATTTTTCAGAGTTTTCTTTCTGTTTTATCTGGTCTGGGTTTTTGGACACAGAATTAGCCTGTCAGCCTTATGAGCTCATGAGTTTACTGAGGGGCAAAAAAAACCCCAAAAGCACAAAAACCACCAACAAAAAAACAAAGCCTGTGTTACATAAAGATGATTTTTAAATCTATGAACATCCTTATCTGATATGCCACGACACTTTTATTGCTCTCAGACACACATGTAAAAAAACTCATAAGGTATGATACTGTTGGCAAAATTGAGACAAAGACAAGAACTTGTCTTTGAGCACAGAACTAATGCCATCATGATGGCAAAGAGCTCCAGAAGCACTGTGCAGGACTCAGAGTGGACAGAAGGATGACAAATGAGCTTTAGTGTAGATATATGTAAGCTAATACATCCCATGGAAAATAATCTCAGTCACATACACACCATACTGACAAATGACTGGAGAAAAAAATCCAGCAGTCACTATTGACAGATCCCTAGAATTAACAGTTTTATGTACAACAGCAAGAAAAACCCTAGCAGAACACTGGAAATCATGAGGAAAGGCATCGAGAAGAAGACAGAGCACATTTATACCTCGGTCCAAGGATGGAACCTTGGTCCATCCACATCTCAAATACTTCTGGTCTCTGCATCTCAAGAACAGACTCTAGTCAGAGAACAAAATATCAAAAGGATGGAGTGCCTACCTTTGAAAAAGAGACTTGAGGGGCTTTTTAGTTAGGAAAGAAGACTGAAGCAAGATATGATCAATCAAACCACAAACATGGTAAGTAAACTAATGTAAAGCTGCTTGCTAAATCCTTTAGTAATAGAACTAAGGGACCTTTTTCAAAGCTAGCACAACATTAGTTTATAAAGATTAAAGTGCTTCTTTACAAAGGTGGTAGTAAGCTTCTGGAACTTGCTGCCACAGGAGGTTGTGAAGATAGTAAAGCATCAGCAAGTTTGAAAAAGACAAGTTCTTGGTTTGCAGGTCCACAAATGGGCTCTAAAACCACTGAGCAGATACATACCTACCATCCCTAATATGACAAACAAGTATGCACGAAGAGTACAAGGGAACAGGTTCATAAAATGGCTGGGTTTGTGTATAGTCAGTCCCTAACAGCATCCCTTAATGTCACTGTCAGAGACCAAACCCTGAGTATGCAGGTCCACTGGTCTGACACAGCAGAGCTTTTCTGATATTCTTAACTTCAGTTTCCTTTTGTAGCTTCTGTTAAGCTCTGAAAAAAACCATGAAGGTTACACTCCTGCTTCTTATCAGCTGTGAAAGATGAAGGTCAGATTTGAATAACAGCAGTCCTTCGGTATAAATTCCAACACAGCATCCTATGCTAAGCAATAAATTAGTACTATATCTTTAAACAAAAATAAGGGTCAGACTCAGGAGGAAATATTTGCATTACTCCAGGCAGTGTGACCCCAAAAAGCCACAGATGTTGTTCCACAGCAAGATCAGCTATTTCAGTGAAACTGTAGCCACCTGCTGAGGGACAAAAGAAACAAACATCAGCCCCTCAAAGAGTTGAGCTGCAGAACTGCTCAAAGGGAAGCAAGGTTAGGCATGTAAGTCATTCACATTTTTACTAAATTAAGTCTCAAAAGATAGTAAGAGTTAAAGCCTAGCGGTATTCAGATGGCGGTCTTAAAAAATTGAGTGCAAAAGCCAGTATCTATAGGGTGTTTTCTGCCCTCCTCTACAGAAACTGTTTATACATGAAATAGGCGTATTATAATTGCAATATTTTGAGACTACTGATAATACAGAACACCTACAGAGGGAAAAGGTATGCTGACAACACTCTGTAGAAATGAATAAATGTAGCTCAACAGTATTCATACAGGGTTTCAGTTATATAGCATTTTCTTCAGTCACTGCACTCTTCACCATTAGCTCCCTCGCCAGTATTTGGTAACTTCTTGTTATTCGGATGCAAAAAATGCATACTTATGTATTTCATAAATATATGTAATGATACATTAAATTATACACTTATATATGCATTAAATTACACCTTTTAATCCTTAAGAGAATAATAAAGTAGAGTTTTAATGAATAACTATTGCAGATATCGAGACTATTCCCACTAGTTTGGGAGTTTGAATTGAGAGCTACAAAAACCAGAATGCAAGGGGGCTGAAAAGAGTATCCACTCCCCACTACACATGCAATACCTGGCAATTTTACATTTTAGGTTGTGATACAAGAAGAGGGGTGTCTTGTAATTGAGATTTGTAATTCATTATCACACTTGATTCATCTCTGTATTAATAGTAGCCACAAACAGGCCCAAGACTCTTGTACATCCTTTCTTTCTCCTGGTTGTGCTGGGGAAAGCTGATCTCTTCCACACACGTATCTGCAGTCTGTCAATCAAAGAATGACCTGCCCATCTTTGCCTCTCTCTCTCTCTCTGTTGAAGAGCTGCGTTCTCAGCACTGGGAGATGAATTCCTGTTTAAGAATATCTTTTCTAAGTTCCTTGAAAGGCATTTGCAGGAGTTAGAGGTGCTCAAGCAGAGCGCTCTTGTTCATTAGGCCCATGGCACTGTTAGGCCTCAGCAGCAGCAGCTACTGTCACCATTTGGAAACATCTGAGGCCTGTGAGTAAGCAACAAAGGGAACAAACACTTGGATGCTGAGGCATTTTATACTTCTGTTTATCTGGAGTTCTGCAGAGCTGCCATACATCAGCATTTAGAGTTGTGTTTGATGGAGACACAGCTAACAGCTACGGGTCCGTATTTTAACTGCAGTTCAGAAACAGCATTAGCTTTTCCAAAAAGATCATTGTACCATTTGCATGATCTAACACAACTAGGAGATACATCATTCATTCATCTTTTCCATGAGTTTCTGCAACTCTTCATTGGTTCAACTGAATGTACATATGTACTTATTTCTAAAATGCAGTTATTTCTAAAAAGCATACCCCTTGTTTTCCCTAGCTGTATCAAAAGAAATAATTTTCCTACTAGTCATGGCAAATTACATCAATAATGTTTTAGTATCCATCTTTATCTATAACTAAATAAGCAACATGACAGAATTGACTGCTTCGGTTCTGGATTTCTTATTATATTACATATAGTGGTACTACCCTGTAAAAATTACTGCTACAAAAGCAGCTTAGGAAAATCCAGGATATCTCTGAGTGTTGTTTTAGTTGGGAGGCATACGGATGGACTAATTTTCTCTTATATAGGAGAAAACCATGAAAAGCAAGCTAAAAATTTCTGAAATTTCTGCATTCTCCTCTAACTTTTAACTAGGTATGAGCATTATATAATTATAATACTTAAGAATATTAATAAGTCTACAGCTGATTAATATTTTTTAACAAGTAAATAAACTTGTAATGACTTCAGTGGTGGAATGATTGCTGCTCCAAAAAAGTTTATTGCTTACTAACAGACAAAGAAGATGAATAAACACTGAATCGAGCTGAAATGATAGCATTGAAATATTTTGATGTTTTAGAAAAGATTTCCACAGAACTGTGCATGGAAAAAAAGTATTTAAGACAAACACTGGCTGTGTAGCAAATACCTGGCATGCATTCTCCTGTATGCATGTCCTCCTGGGAACAGCCCCAGTGAAATGACTGTCACAAATTATGTCTACTCATGTGCTGAAGGTTCCACAGTTTACCCACTCACAAACTAAATTTTTAGATTAAAATTTGGTGTCACTCACAAGGCGGGGGGCAGGGGGGGGAAAGCTTAGTGTTTTCAGCCTGTAATCTCAAAAATTCCACTGCTCTCTTCCACAAAACAACCGCAAAAATTTGGGATTTTCTTTCCTAAAAAAGCACACAAGGAAAACATGGGTGATGTTGTGAGGCAGATGAGCAAAACTGAGTGCATCTCAGACATTGCATCATGACTATGTGTGCCATACTTGGGGAGGATTGTTCTCTAAATTAATCTAAAATACTCTGATGACACTGACTCAGGTTAACTAAATGAGGTTTCTGAAAAACAGGTTTGACAATAAGACATTTGCTGAACCTGTAGAGATCTATCCAGAATTAGTGATGTACAAGAACTGAAATTTCATTAGCAATTTATATTCTGTCAAAAATGTTATTTAGTGGGTAAGTTAAATGTTATTATGCAGGGAGGGAACAATATTTAACCTGTATCAGCTCTAAATTCCGCACCTCAAATCTTTTACGCTTACTTGTGCCTTCCCCACAGCTGTAAAAATGGGCTTCAGCTCCCCAAAGCAGAGCATGTATGTGTTACAATGGTGTTTGCACTGGTTATTCACCCTCGCATCTATCCTGACTTAAAACACTTCCGAAAACACGTTATGCATCACGTGATTGAACACGTCCTTATAACTAACTAATCAGAATACTCGATCAAGAAAGAGTGAACAAGATCGATACACTCCTAGAAAGTAGAAAAGAAAGCTTAAAGCTACAGAGGAACAAAAAAAAAACCCCAAACAAAACCGAATCAAACTAAATGTTCTTTACGTTTTCTGCAGACAATGTTTAAATGTTTAAAATGCCCAACCCAAGAGATGCAAAATAACCAACAGATAATACGAACTATTTTCTCTTCAGCTGTTAATTGTGGATGCTATCCTCTTTCCTACTAAATCAATGTCAAAACTCCTCTTTATTGCCATGACTGGAAGATCAGGTCCTTTATCACAAGGTCTGGCGACATCCTGGCAGATTCCTTGAAATGTTATATAATCAAGATACTTAATGTTTACAACGACATCTATAAAGAGCATCTAGAGGCTGTTTTTATCTAAATTAACAAGATTTGACAACACTTTAAAGCCTTCCAATATTTGTCTTCTATCACTAAAAGTACAGTAGGCTGAAGAACAATGGGAAGAAGTGTATAGGGATAAACGGGATTTCATCTTTCTGATTCCTCCGTCTCAATAGCCAGTGGTCATACATCAACCGTCACCGATACACTGCAAAATAACTTTTCTTTGAGCTAACTGTGTTAACAACTTTGAGATCCAGTCTGCGGCCACACCACCACCACTGCCACCTTCGGTTGTGTGACTCGCCCCGCTGGGCGTCCGGGAACACCTTCGAGTAAAATCCTCCCTTGAAGGGAAGTTCACCGTGCCGCCCCAAGACAAGCGCGGCCGCGCTTATCGCCCCCAGCGCCGGCCCGGGGCACGTCCGCGCTGCCGGCTGCCGCTCCCGAGCGGGCACAGC
>VZTA01006953.1:268676-352049 GCA_013398855.1 Mohoua ochrocephala | reverse complement strand
CTGCCGCTGCTGTGCTGTGCTTTGCTTTGCTGTGTAGTGCAGGACCCTCCATCGCCGCGGCTGTCACTGCGCTGCGGGGGTTGCACCGAGTTTGCGAGGTCTCAGAACTTGTCTCGCTGGCAGTGCCGCACCTGCCCGCACCTGCGTTTAAATTGGTTCAGCTGTAGCAGTGATTTTTGCCAGTGGAGCAGGTGCCTGTTTCTAACTTTTGTTTAAGTGGTACAGCCATAGGTTTGCATTGCGTTACGCTGGGTAGGACGAGGTCTTTTGCGCGCTAACCACAGCGATGTGATGTAGAGGTGTACGGGTCTGGTAGGGTACCACAGCCCCTGGAGAAGTGAAGATCTAGGATGAACCGTAGAGGACTATTGGCATAAGGCTGTAAGGAAGGGGGCAGGGTACTGGAGGCCCGTGGTGATAAACGGCTCACCTGCGGTCACTTAAAGAAATGCAAGCCTGGAGCTGCAAACCCACTCCAAAGTGGGTTTGGAGGTTGCAAAGAAGCAGTACCTGACATATCTAAAAGGTAACATACTAAATTCAGGTGTAGAATTAGAGCTGCAGACCAGTGAAGAAAGAGAAAGGTAGAAAAGTGTGTTAGCGAAGATAAAAATTATCTTAAGGGGAAACTAGAGGAGGAAGAAGAAATCATAAACCTGAATATCATACTTCTCCTGGCCAAGGGCTCCAAATGCTCACAAGTCACTGTTGTCACCCCTTCACACTGAAGTGGAATGGTCAAGAGATCCAGGGGAGCAGAGGAAGAGGGAATGTAACAGCAGGAGAGGAGTACAACAACTTCAACTGCATTATTACTACTCTTTTTCTATAACCAATAATTATTAGACTCTTAAGATTTCAGTTACACTAAGAATAAATGTCTCCTCCCTCTTTTCCAGTCTGTCTAAAAAGCCAGGTGAAATGCTTGAAAACATTTCAGAAATGTATTTTGCTGTTGAGTTCTTTTCAGTGTTGGTGGTCTTTACCCACTGTTTTGGAATTTGCTCGTCAAGTAGAACCCCTTGCCTAGTTTTGTACTTTATTTGCTGATTCAAAAGGGTGTGGAGATTTATTAATTCCTAGTGGCCTGCCATTGTATTTCATGCCTGTTAAGAAAGGTTTCTAAAATCAAATAACCTATGAAGTTAATCTGGTCATAAGCAAGTGTTTGTTAATTCCTTGATGAAATATTGTTAATAGTAATATTAGATACAATTTATAGACAGAATTCCTTGTTTAGTTGTACCAGATGCAGGTACCCTCATCTGTGCTGAGTTCAGACCTGCTAGTACTGTAAACAATGTGAAAGTCATGCCCTTTACCTCACACTCTTCAACAGTTTACTTGGTTTTTTTTTTTGTAGCAGTGAGGCATTTGACTTTGCTGTGTCCAGTGTGAAGACTCAATGCACCCACTTTTGTTTGGCCTGAAATAATGAGAAATGTTTTAAATGTTTATGTGCAACAGCTCAGTCAGAGGTGTCTTTCTTCTAGCAAATGGGTTTTATTACTTCAGGAACTGCTTCAAGCTTTGAGAAGGTACATTGTTAATAGAAGTATTTTATACTTAAGGTATGAAGTTTTTTACTCTTTGTTAAAGCAGGAAGGAAGGGTTTTTTTAACCTTTGATATCAACCATACTATTATTTTGAAAGAAACCCAAAACCCAACAAACACACTTTATTTACTGTTGACAGTTTTCCAAATATTGTACAAATGACGAGAGCATTGTACAGTTATAACTTTATAACTCCTGCAAAGGAGGAGATATTAAAAATAATCCTTATAAAGGAATATCTTTGTAGTAAGCAGAACATAAATGTCATTTTTAAAATATTTTAAACTTATCCAAAAATGTAAACAGAAATTCAGATAATCATGTCTGAATTATATGTTCATGATAAAAGAGTAGCCTTTAAGGTTCTACAGCAGTTTTTTGCAATCATATGCACAGCTCAGTGTGTAAGTTAACTAAATCATTAAAAAGAAAGACAAAACACCACATTTCAGCTGAATATCTTGTATATGAGACAAAGCAACTCAGAGGAAGATGTAGCTATAGGCGTAGGAGCACCAAATAATTAAAAGCAGAAAGCAGATGAGAAAAAAAAGCAGCACACCTGAATTACGGGTCTGATCATTAAAGTGCTTTATAGTACACATAATATATTCTGATGTTTAGCAGTGCTCTTAGTACCCTGATAAACTAGGGGGATTTTTTTTTTTTTGTATCTCAGCCCACAAAACTGTAATTTAGCCTTCAGTCCCATAAGACAGAAGAGTTCACCAGTTATTTCTGAAGAACAGTATCGTACTCTTGGAAAGTACTAAAGGACATACGTGAGCTGAGCTTCTCTTATTCATAGCTGAAACCGTCTAAGAAATGTAATTTCCGTACAGCTCTGTCAGCAGGAGTCCTTTCTGTCCTGGATCAACAGGGGTGACAGAAGTGGGGAATCCCACCTATTAAAATCATTGTTTTAGCTGTTAAGACAGCCGACAAGATGTGAACTGTGGGCTAAGTGCTGGTATTGGGGACTCTGGCCGATGGTAGGAGCTATCCTGAAATTCCTCTACGAAAAAAGAAACAGTTGCTGTATATCCTTTAGTCTTTAACCTCAGGTTCTAGGAGAACAATGCTGTAGGACTGAAATGTACTGTATTGGCAGATCTTTTACATCAAACTGTAAAATAATCTCTTGGAGATAAACATTATTTCACTCCTCCCTTCTGGTAGGGTTTGAATGCTTAACCGATGCATGGATGCAGCACTGCCTATGTAGATCTGGGGGAGGAATATTTGATTATTTTTAAATGTGTTACAATTTGCTAGCATTATTCAGCCTCATTTGGTAACCCTTTTGTTAATATCATGTAGATGTATGCTGTGGGATGCAAATCACAGTTAGGTGCTAGGTGCAATATAGACAGGTAAGGAGACAAAGGGTTCTTACTCCCAAAAACTTGCCCCCTCATGCATTCTTGTGGAAGTGCATTGGGATCTGATTTCACACTGCATGACCAAGTGTTTCCTTTTGTTATTTTATCTCCCATGTATTATGTCAGCTGGAGGGAGCTAATCTCCCCGTAAACAAAGCAAGGCAACTTCCTTTGTGTGCAGAGCGAGTCCTTCAGGATATTTGTTTATCTGCAGCGATCGCTTGTAAGCACAGCTTCCATTTATATAGTGTCCTTCAGAGCAATGTCACTGTGAACATAATGAATATACTTAGAAGTCTTTAAAGATTCCATAAATATATATTTAATTGCAACTGCCTTGAGCAATGATGTAAGATAGGCCTTTTGTGTGGAGGAAAGGATGGGTGCTGGACCATTTTTCAGGTCAAAGTAATTCTGCTTTGCATGAGTGACCAGTTCATATAAAGAAATTTTTTTCTCCTCTCCATTGATTTAGTCGGTTTGGGTATTTTTATCTTTGTTTTTAATATATTACAGTTTTTATCGTTCCCCACCCCGTATTTAATTTTGTGGTGGATCAACTGTTTTGACAAATATTTGCACTATTACCTAAGAAATTAATTATAAAAAATTAATCCAGCTCTCAGCAGGGTTAACCAAGAGAGAAGAGCCTTCCCATCACAGTCAGTGGCTGAATCCAGCTGGCAAAAATCAATGTGGTTCTGTTTAATCATGATTAATGTTTTCACTTACTTTATAATTTTGCAGGCAATTTTCTTTTTTTTCAATTTTTCATCCTCTTGGAGGATGATTTGGCAATTGCTACTCATAAACCAGAGCGCTTGGTTCTGTATCATCTGGTTACTTACCAGCAAGAGGATGCGACCAGTGGTGGAATGTGACTGGTCCTTAATCTCCATTTTCTTGAAGTACACAGCTACCAGCATGCAGGAGTCATGTTCCCTGGTACGAGGACGGCAAAGCTTGGAGTTGTTATCACTGGCACTATTTTAGGATTGACACACAGGACTGTTTCTGTTACCCTTATTTTCACTGAAGAGCATCTTAAGAAAAATTACTCACATATTTCTGTGTCTGTAGTGGCATCCTCATAGGTAAGGATGTCTGCCCACTAAGGGACTGAGGATATTGGTACCAAAATTCATTCAGAGGTAAAAGAACTACATCGGGAATGTTTGGCTGTGTGCTTCTGCTTATCATCTGGAAGAAAAAGTTGTCTGAAGTCTCAGTCCCAAAGAGCTTGTAGTGATAGTAGAAGAGCAACCAAATGAAGCACAGGGTATGTGACAGAAAGAGTGAGGGGGAAACGGTGAAGCCACCACATTATGAAGCATTTTAGAGGCACTGAGCTTCCTAGTTCTGTATGTATATACACAGCTGGTGTTACAGTAATTTGCTGATTGCTTGTGGTTCTACTTATGTATACATGAGTCTCTATATATTTATATGCTTACAGACATGGTACTCAGATATTACATTCAAAGATCATTAAGTTTGAAACTGAAAATGCCTGAACTCAAAAGCTGTCTGGTATAGTCTTTAATTTTGTGATTGCACAGTGTTTTTCTTGGGACTCTTACCTTATTCAGAGCATAGGAGGGTGAATCCTGCTACTTGCACAATTATTTAATATTTTGATTTATTGAATTATTTAAAATATTACCTCAGGCTTTATTGATTACAATCTCCAAATTATCTTCTACCTGCTGCACCAATTCAGAAAAAAGTGCTAATAAAAATATTCCCCTGGCTGTATATCAAGAGGACATGATCTGTACCATAAAAAAATAATGTGACGTGTTGAAATAGAAAGCTATATTGCAAATATGGTCAAAATAGAACCAGATCGAAGTTGAGGCAATAGACTGATTTAAGTTTTTTCAGCTGAAAGATATTTTTTAGCATGAGCATAATTTTATGCTCTTACCAGGTATTTTTCCTGGAGCTAGAAGAAGCCTTTTGGTAAAGCTTTAAAAGTAAATCAGTCTGTCTGTCCTTTCCTGTGTGCAGAAAGCTTCTCCCCAAACAGATAATATTATTAGACAAAATTATAAGCAATCAAAAGTCACATTTTTTAAATGGCAAGTATGCAAAACCATTACTAGAATGGCATTACCTTTTCCCACAATTAAAATACATATCTACCTGTGTAGGATAGAATAAAACATAGATTTTAACATTACAGCTTAGCTTGAGTAAGAGTGTGTCTTTTACAGAAATCACCCCAAAGAGGTGTTTGGGTTGTTTTCTGCTTCACCAAAGCATTCAATGTGTGTTAAAGAAGAACCATTCTAGAAAGTTCTTGAAAATTCTGGGATTTATTTTTTATTATTCCAAGACTTGAAGAGAGGGAAGAATTGCCCCTAATATTTTAAGCCTTAGAAGTCCAGAAGTCCATAAAGCATGATATCTTGATGCTGGTCTTAAACAGTTTCATAACATTTAAGTTGATCCAGATTTTGAATTTCCAGAACTCAACCACTTGAATTGTATTTGGCACATATGTAAGTACGTCTTCAGCAAAGATATTAAAGGAACGTTAAAGTTTCAAATTCAAGCACTCAGTTATTGGGCAGTGGTAAAATTAAGGTTGTCTGTGTGACCTTATTTCCTGACCCTGTGAATTATGATTAATTTTAAGAAATTATGGTCATGTAACAATGAATCAGTAATACAGTAGGTATTAGTAAATATAGTAATACATATACACACATTTGAACAAACTCAGTAAAGGTACAGGAGGTGCAGAATTTCATTTGTTTGTCATCATCTCTGTATAGCCAGGTCTTCATGTCAAAAAAAGCAATGCTATGTCATTTCTGGCTTTCGTAGGGGATGATGAGATTTGTAGCTGGTTAAAGAAAATGGTGTGTTTTCTGGAGTGCTGCAGGTGTCTTGAAATGTCATCACAGAGCATAAATGTCTGGACATCTAATCCAAAGCTCACCTAATTGGTCGGAAGCTGTGTGGAAGAAGTTTATGAAGCTGAGTTTTCTTACACAGGTGCTCACAAATAAGGGAAATTAGCCCTGGTTTTTCCCCCTCATTTTCATCTCTTTCCTATAGTGAACATATGCTTTCTCTAAAAATAAAAAGAGAATGGTGCATCCTGCAGTATGCCAGTTCATAACATTAGTATTTTCAGATGTAGTTTGCCATACATTCTTAGCCAAATGTTTATATCGTGATGCCTCCAGAAACATATAAATGTGTTCTTGGTTGTTATCTTAATGCTTCATTTTGAAAATAACTATTTAGGCTTCATATTCTGGCCCAAGAAGCTGAGCCCATGCTGTTGCTGTTTTATGGCATGCTGTTGGCACGGATAGCTGCCAGCGCCTGGTAAAGCAACTTTTCATTACCTTCTCTCTGGGCACGTAAGAACCACTGCTGGCAAAATGGTTTTCTCAGTCAAAGCCACCCAGACCTATTCTGTAGCCTTCAGTACAGGAGTTCTGTCCTACCAAAGCAGAAAAGCAGTTTATAGGAGATAATAAAGAAAAAGAGATTCTAAACACTGTTTAGAACGGTATATGACTCTGTTTATGTGCTATTCCCACTCTAATATTGCTTTATGAAAAGCTGCACAAAACCTCTTAAAATTGGAACTGCAGAATTTTTTTTGTGTGTCCATCTACATAAGCTGACTTTATAGCTATTGATTCCTTCCTTTTTACCTAATGTCCTGTAGAGGTCTTAACTGTGATTACAGAGAGAAACTGGAAGCATATTTTAAGTGGTAAGAGGGTATTTCATATAGATTAGTTATTATTTTTATTATGATATGTGCACCAGTATTACGATTAAGATGACAATCTAATTTACCAAGCAGTGTATTGAAGCACTTTGTTTAGTGTTCCCTCCCCTCATGGTGCAGCTATACCTTCATTCCCCCTTAAGTTTTTAAATATTTCATCTCTTTTACTGAAAATTCATCTCTTTTTTTTTGTTGAGAGATGACTTTCTTGATCATGAAATTTGGTGTGTGGTCATTTTTTTTTATATAATAAGGTTGAGTGGAAAAACAGCCTGCTTTTCAGTTTGGAATGTACAGTTTCTGTGGGGAAGGAATGGCTCTTTCATAGGTATTTGTTGTGATAGGACGTTATTCCTTGCCAGCATCTGTTACATGTATCATTTCATCAGTCTAAGAGTGATTTTCTATGGGTACTAATATGATGGCTACAGTGTCCAGAGCCAAAATGTAAAATGGGTTGAAACACTTTGAGGTTTTCCTAGGTTTTTTTTTTTTTCTTTAAACAGATTATGCAATTTTGAAAATCACCTGCTGAAATGTGTAGTAGATTTTTCATGTCTGTTTTTAGTAAAATTATGATGTACTTAGCTAATGAAAGTCAGATTAAGAACAAGTTTTATTTTTAATAGACCTTATTCTTTCTTTTTAAGAATTTAAGAAGACTTCCTTCTTTCTTTCTCTCTCATACCCTACCCTAAGAGAGGAGAGGTGAGGGAGCAATGGGAAATAGGAATTTTTCTCTTCCTTGAAGTAGTACAGGACAGAGCTGCCTTATTTTTTTTTGTTTGAGGACTACACTGAAAAATTCAGATCTTTCATGGCTGAATTGTAATTTACCATTTTAGAAAGCCCAAAAGTGAGGTCAGTCTGATTATGTTTCTAAGCCAAATTTAACGCAGATCCTCTCTTTAAAGCATTTAAAAATGCTTTTCATGTCAAAATCGTCAAATGTAACCCACATACAAGGTGAAATGCTGTTTGTGAACATCAATAAAATTTACCCAAAGGATTTAACTTAGGTTCCTCTTAATGGATGAAAGCATGAAAAGAGACAAAGGCTTTTATTTGTGTTCTTGTCTTCATGTTTTCCTGGTTTTGTGAGTGTACCCAGGGTAGTTAATGTTTTTGCAATTATACCTAACAGTTAGAGGTATACTTGACTGAAGTGACCCAAATCTTTTATAAGTAATTCTGATAATTATCCTGCACTTTGGAAATAGGGCCTGAACTATAATTATTTGTGGGGAGGATATTTCAAGACACGTTGAGTTAAAACAAGGCAGATCCTTAGCATGGTTTAATTGTCCACCCTGAGCATTGTGTCATTGAAGATAACTAGTGTAGGTCTGCCTGTAGATGTGTATGAGGGAGATAAATGCTTAACAGGAGACAGACAAGGTACTTACACTTTTTGAAGTAATCAAGCATTTGCTTTCAGCAAGTCCTTCACCTAGGAGGAGTCCACTTCAGCTATATAGTCAAAGTGTTACTTAGGACTCTTTAAAAAGAGTTTTGAGGATGCCCCTGACTCTACAAAGGCTCCAAAGGGATTAGTTGATATGCTGCACCTATAAAAACAATTTAAGTAGCTTTAAGTAAGTCTTTGTGCCAATTATGTTAATGAAGTTGCAAAGGGACTGCAAATTTAGAAGTCCTCTAAAATCCAGTTCTGGCCCAGCCATTGAATCAGGCTCTTTAATCTCTTTAATTGGTGCTTTTCAGTATAGAAGAATACATGAACCCTGCTGTGTTCTAAAAGCAGCAGAACGTCTTCACTAGCCAATAACAACCAGTGAAAATGTACTTCTCAGGCTGCAAGTCTCCTGTACTAAATAATGATGTGGAAAAGTTTCGTTTTACTGCTTCTCGTCAGTGCAGTTTTACTGTTGAACAGTGCTTGGCTGCAGCTGGGCTGGAAATGGATCAGCTCTGCCCTCCGTGACTGTAAGGTCCCTTTCTTAGGCATGGGTAAATATCTTGTCCATGACATGAAACTTAGGAGTAGCCAGAGGAAGTTACCCTGCTGAGAGAATAGGGGGTTCTCTCTATTCTATTCTAGAACCAGGATTCTTCTCAGGAGCCATCGAGCATCTACTCACAGAATGAGACTTTTACCGACGGATGACTGGCTATTTAAACTCAGGTAGCAAAACTTAGAAAGCCTGGAGGATAACTTGAAGATATTTAAACTTAGTATAGCAACTTTCCCTCACAGAAATACAACTCTAATGGATGCTAGTGTTTTTCAAACCAATAAAGACCAGCTCCTTGGCTGCAGTAAATCTGTATGGGTTCACCAGAATGCATGAGGCTCTTTAGCAGCTAAGGAGTTACTATCCATTTAGTATTTCATTTACAGAAAACTTATAAGGTTGCTACTTTCTACAGATTTTATCTCAATCTCACTTTCAGCTGCTAAATGCATTCTCTCCACAGTGTGACTTCCGTAGTGGCAATGCATGCGTACATCAGTGTGATTCAGGTATGGCATCTCCCATCCTTTTGCCCTGTAAGGAGGAGGGTGTAAGGCTCAGTGAGTTCCAGCCTTATCTCCTCTCTGATTACTTCTACAATGAGCTTTTGGCTGAAGTTCTGAGGAACTCTTCTACTTCAGTTTTTTTTTCCAGGTAATTTACATTTTTCTGCAATATTTTGTTACCCATGGCTGTTAGTTTTCTAGAACAAATTTAGAGGGTGTCATCCTTATGATTTGTTTAAGAACCTCAAAACAATATAATAGGGCTTGTGCTTCAAATAAATAATTATGCAATAGAATATCATTTTTCCTTAACATTCATCCTCACTACTGGCAGAAGAAAAAAAGCCACTCATTAAGAGAAGAGAATGCAAAGCTAATGAATCCGCTAGAGGAAGGCTCTGCACTTCTGTGTGTCCCATACTGAGCGGAATCTCAGTCATGGAATATCTAAAGAGATTTGCCCCATTTCGTATGTCATTTATGCATGTTGACTTTACATGATACTCTCTCTGGGAGTAAAAATTTCCATGTAGTGTTGCTTTTTTCTACTCTTTCATCAAAGCCTTTATTTTAGTCATATCTAGCTGGCCAAAAGGAAGACACCTTTTCTGTGACTCATTTTTTATTTTTTTTGGGGGAAGCTAAAAGGCCTGTATTTTTCAAGGATAGTTTCAGAGGTGCTGATTTCTTGGTGGGAATTTTATTATCATAATTGACATCTATCGATCCTCTAGATTGTAGTGTACAAGTTTAAATTAATCAGAATATGCAGGAGGATGACAAATGGCATAGGACTGTACTTCAGGTACAAAGGTTGCAGCCATGTTAGCTTTTTCTTGAATTATTAACTTGCATATGATCACACCTACACACGTGCACATAAACACCACCATTTCACCCTCAAGACAATTCCTCTTTCCTAACTAATATACCAAAACCAATCTTCTATCTAATAAGAAATTTTGAAAAATGAGGGAGATTCAAAATTTGAATTCATGCAGAAGTCTAAATATACCAGCCAAATTCCCTTTATTTTATTCAGGCATGCATTTTCTGGCTTTTTTGTTGTTGTTGTCTCAGAGGGAATTTTGTTGTAGTTATTTTTAGGTGTGTTATCTACTCAAAAAAGAAAGCAAAGTCATTTAGCGCCATGTAGTAATCTCTTGGGTTTTTAAAAACAAATTCTGATGGTTACACCCAAGTGGGGGGAGCAATAAGAGAGAGAGAGAAATCTTGATGAAATAATTCTAGGATGTTCAAAAGCAGCTGTAGGCTAATGCTTTTTAGTAAAGTTCTCAAACGCAGTGGTATTGGAGTGCCTTGTGCAAAGGCTGTTCCGATAACATTCATTTAAAGAGGTCTTCTTATATTTCTGCATTTACTGAGAATACTTTGGAGCAATATACTCTCGAAGTATTCCTGTGGCAAAAATGCTATTCATGGTTTTCTGATGTGTGTGTATAGTTTATGGTTGTTTCTGTGTAGGCACAGAAGAGTCATGTGGATTTCCCACTTACCCACGACCCTGTTGCTTTGGGCAGTGAGTTGTAGTGCAGCTGATATTTTGTTCTAGAAGTCTGAGGCACAATTTCTTAAATGTTTTAACATCGGCTTGTCTTTCCTGTAAATTATTTCAAATGCCTGTCTCTGTTGGATCCTTCAGGAATTATTTTGAAAAATGTATTTTGATTACCCTTCCCTTTCCCTCTGACACTTTGGTTTAAACTAGTCATTGCATGAAGAATTTCACAAACTGTGTAAGGAGAATGGTATGTATAAATTCCTATTAAAAAAATTCACAAAATACGTTTTTGTAAAGTGCTTTTTTATTATGCATTGTCAACAGTCAAATGATATGTTGCTGTTTCATGCAAGATGGAGTAGTGTTAGGAGAGCAAATGTTAATCTGTAAGCATAGGTTTTAAGGAAGAAAGTGCTAGATCTGCAGAAGTTTGTACAGGTTTAAGTATGAAAGTGGAAAGCTGCTTCAGCTAAAATGACTTTGAATTAGTTACTGAAACAATCACTAGTCTTCATTGCCCAGTGTCCCCAAACCCTGTTTCAGTTCTATCTAGGGTGTTTGGTTTTATCCAGTGTTAAAATTTACACACTTTTTCCCCCCCTCAATATACACTCAATATAACTTAGTAACAGCTCTAGGAATATAGCAAAACGATGCTATTCACCAGCCAGCTGTGGTTACTATTCAGTAATGATCCATTTCAAACTAAGTATTGCATGATATTGCAAAAACAGAAACAAAAAAGATTAGCCCCCCAAAATCTCAACCAAACCCCAGATTTTCTAGCATGAGCTAACACAACCAGTGTACATAATATGTCACGGAGCAACAGCTCAGTTACAATAATAATACATTAGAAAAAACAATGGAAGTGTTTTTTTTCTTCCTTTGTGCACACCAGGTGCTTCACATCTGAAGTTGTTACAAATAATAAATATTGAAATGGATTATGTTTCTCCAGGACAGTCATGTAGTAAAATATTCCTTGCAATGTTCAGAAACATAGAAAAACATGGGGTATTTTATAATTACAGATTGAAAAAAATCTACACATCTTCACTGCCTTAAATATAAACCAACTGAATAAAGTCTGGGTAATTGACAGTATAATTGTATTTTTTAATGTAATCTCTGGATATTAAATTCTTCACAAAAGACTAAAATAAGTGTACTGAAGAAATACCTATTTATGACATACTTCATAATGAGTGACAGACACAGCTGGCCACTTGGATGTTTTATTAATTTTCATCATAAAAATCTATTCTTTTTCTGCAGTGAGCCATTTGAACTTGACTTTCTTGCCTTGGAATGATGAAACAGCAGTATGTCTTGAGCTCAGTAAATCTAAGCTTGTGTTTTTGTCAGTCATTGCCACTTGGATTATTTCACTTTCTTGACAAGCATTAGTACAATTCAGTTCTGTATCATAATTTCCATGTTCTTTTGAGTTTGGACTGCAGGATTTTTTACTTCCATCCACAGAGTCTATTAGACCACAGTTTAAAACCAGGTTGTCTTTTTTAAGAAAAGATGTCTTCAGAGTGTCAGATAAAATAGTAATTAGGTTTTTGTCTTTTTTGTCATATTCTGAAGCTTCTCCAGTGCATACCAACTCAGTATCAACAGACAATGTTGTGTGAGTTGCCTTCTTCAAAACTAATGTGCTGTTGGTATGAGACTTCCGACAAGTGGCATCATTATTAAATTGAGCAAGGCTCTTAGAAGTAACAGCATCTTCATCTTTTGAGTTCTGTTCGTCCTGTGCAAGTACAGTATCACTAGAATAGCTCTCATGAGGTTCATACATCTCATATATTTCTTCATGTCCACACTGACTGTCCAGCTTTGCAAAGGCATGCTGTGATTCAGTGCAAATAGCATGGCTTAATGCTGTCTTTGGGGTAGACGTAGCTGAGAGAGTTGTTTCCTGTCTACAAATGTTTCGATGTGAAAAAGCGGTGTAATTATTATTGTTGTTGTTATTGAAGCTGCATTTTTTGTGATTCTTTTGTACTGTTACATCGTCAATGTTAGTAACCTGTACAACTTCTGAATTATCAGTTTCATTAATTTGTTTCTCTTGCTCCTTCCCGGTACTATCCACAATTACATTATCACCTTCATTAATATCCTTTCCACTTTGCTTCCTATTCTTTGATGCTTCAAGTTTATTCACCTTATCTTGCACATTCCCAGCTTCCTCATAATTTCCTTTATTGCCTGCTTCAGTTTTCTTTGCTTTACAGGTATTCGTACCTTCTTTTTCAGACAGAGAGCAAAAGGACGATTGTTGATTTTGTTGTGAATTTATGGTGTTGTTTTTATTTTGTTCCACTGCAGTGTGATTTTTCTGAGATTCCTTTTTGTTGCCCAGAGGTTTATTTGTACGTAAACTAGAATCTTCTTCAGCAAAACCTTCTGGGGGCCACTTTGACTTATTTATTTTAGCTAATTCTTCAATAGAAAATGTTTTCTTAGATGTTGCGTCATCTGTTGAAGGAGGCCATGTCATCCTTAATTTACCTCTTTCTGTAGATTTTTTCAAATTATTATCCAAAATACCAGGACGAGCACCTTCGGTACCTGAGTGCAACTCTTTATCAACGCCTGTAATGGGTTTAGGATCAACAGGTACACTATTAATGGGATTTGTTTCTTCAGCTTGAGTGTTGTCAATTGAACTACGTTGATCTTTAGAATTCCATAATTCCTTGTGCTGCTTGTGTCCAAAACCTTCATCGTAATTTCCTTTTGATTTGAAAAGTTGCTTAAAATGGGGTTTACAGTATATTTTTCCATGGAGAGACGCATAATTTCCCAAGCTGCCAAATGGAAGAAAATTCGTTTTATGCTTTTACATATCATAAATTACCATACACCTTCCCCACTCCCCCCGCCAAAAAAAAAGTATCTAAAATCTTTGCTTGCAAATTCCCATACAATTTCAAAGTCAAAATGAAGGAGAAAAGTCATGCTTGGTGATTTAAGAAAGAACATAAACTCATTCAGTTGTTGCACAGAATAAGCTTCAAATAGAAATGTTCCACGGGACTTCAGGGCTGTTTGGACTGCTTTTCTTCATCTTATTAAAGTCCAAGTCCTCAGTTTTTCTACAAAGTAGAAGCAGAATTTAGTCTTTATGTTTTATTTGGATTCTCCTCCCAAATGAAGTAAAGGGAATGTGTGTAACTAATCCAAAATGTGTTAAAATCAAAATTGTTGGCCTTTGCAGTCTTATAGTGCAATAAGTCCTACATTTCATATAAAGGTTACAGAGTGATTTGCTACTGCAGAGAACCATCGTAATTCGTTTTATGAATGAAGACAATTAAGAGAAAATTTGGTGTGTTTCGGATGGCTTAAATGCCACCTGAGTTCCTGTGTCTACTGCCTCTGTTTCATGCTGTCCTGAAGGTCTGTACTGGTCAGCAGGAAGTAACGTGGAGAAGAATTTGGAAGGTGTTGGGGTGGAGCAGTTCTATAAGAATTTAAAGGACTCGTTCTATGTCACAGTGCAGATGTTAGGAGCAGAGAAGAAAAGGAGAACTCAGGATACCACCCTGTCAACCCAGCATCCTACAGGCTGAATAATCCTACAGTTGAAAATGATTTCTTTATCTGTATTTATATTCAAAAGGAGAGTTGTGTGAGTGAACACGCAGTTGCTTCTTACCTTAATTGACTGCCACAGTGGTGACATCGGAAACACGATTTATGAAAATTCTGCTTATCGGCAACTAGACGTTCCATGGGGTAAACTTTCTGTTGACAGAGTTTGCAGGTTTCATTTTCCTGAATCTGCAGTTTCTACGACCACACATTAAAAGGTTACAAGTTAGTCTAAGCCACATTTCATTATTTGATTGGTACAGTATCAGTGCATATATTTTTTTAGAATATTTTCTATTTTCTGTTAACTGGTATCTCAGCTGTTTATTGTAGGGCTTCATTTTCATTCAGCTAACAGTAATACTTCAAAAGTTTAAAACTACTTACCTTTCCCTTTGCAGGAATCCATGCATTTGAAAGGACTATTCACTTAACCAGGCACAATATCTTCCATTTCTTTGTAATAACTAATTATCTTGTGAAATGCGGTGGGATAATAAAAGGTTTTCTAGTACAAGTGGAATTGAGGATAATGTATGTCTAACCTTTGAATGTACAATGTGATTTAAAGATCGATAAATAGGGATGGATGTTTGAAATTCTGATGAGGAAGTTTTGCTTAGCCATGCCAAATGCTCATTAGGGGTTACCCCTTTTGTGGTAACCTCCAGACCGTGCCCTCATATGGTCCAGATATGCTATGGACATAATTATTTGTGACTTTTACAGTTTGAATTGTCAGACCTGATACTTTTATCAGTTGAATTTTAATACTAAGGTAGCTACATTTATATTAGCAACTTTATGAAGTTTTTTGCCTCTATGAAGCATATTTAATTATAAAGAAAACTGTTACTCTATAAAGTACAAAATACGAATAGAAAGCTTCATACCAGTAAGGGGCAGAAGGAAATAATGGTGTTGGGCTTGGAAGAATGCCTGCTCCTCTTCTGTCTTGATCTCTGAATTGCTATGAAAATTGTATTAGCAGACAAATATAAAAAGGGTGGACCAAATAATTGCTATATGAATATATCTTCACTGATGATAGTAATGCCCCTGGACATCAGCAGAAAATTTGGCCCCTTTCAGCATTTTGTCTCTTGGTTTGCCTGCTGGTATTGATTTTATAACAGTTCACAAATCAAGACAAAAAGTGATGTAGATTTTATAGCTACGGCTTTAGTTGCCACGTCTCTCTAGTGTCCATAATGAGGGCTGTGAAAAATGCTGAAAGTTAAATACCTTTAATATAATGTAGAACTTGCAAAAAGAATAAACCACCAGTAAAAAAAAAATCTCCCATAGAATTGTTGGTCATGAACCATCAAGTCGCAAGTGTAGACTCTGCTTAGGCTCCAAGGAGGCTGAGAGAGAGGCCCGGCAGGCATAAGTTCAGTGTTCCAGACGTGCCTCCCACTCACTACACACGGACCGCTTGTGAGCCAAGCACCAGGACTCAGCTGAACATTCTTAGGTACACAAGTGTTCTGAATATAGAGAGGAAGGAGATAAGGTAATTAGGAGGGGAAAAAAAGGTGACATGTCTTCTGGAAAACTGTCTCATTGAATGGTTACTTCGCTTAGTTGGGTAATTGATAGCGAGTGTCGTGCTTCAGAAGGCAAGTCAAAAGAAGAGGAAAGCAAACAGGGAGTCTAAGGAAAGTTTATCCCAAAGCAACTTCCATAGTGAGCCAATGTTCATCTTCTTGACATTGAATCATGCGTTGTGTGTCAGTGGGACAGTTTTGGTGGCTGGGGGCAGCCTCTGTGAGGAGCGGCAGGGGCTGCCCTGTGCCGGACACAGCCAGCTCCGGATGCAGCGCACGGCGGGGCCGCTCAGCCATGCTCCTTGTGTCTCTGGGAAAACGTGTTCAAAGAGGGCAAAGAACTGCACATACAGCCAGGACTGAGGGGGAAAAAGTGTCAGAAACAGCCCTGCGAACACCAAGGTCAGAGAAGAACAAGAGATGGAGGTGCTGCAACAGCTATTCCCCTGCAGCCTGTGGAGGAGACCGGGGGAGCAGGTATTTCCCTGCAGCCTGTGGAGGAGACCGGGGGAGCAGGTATTTCCCTGCAGCCTGTGGAGGAGACCAGGGGAGCAGGTATTTCCCTGCAGCCTGTGGAGAGGACCACAGACGAGCAGTCATCCACACTACAGCCTCTGGGGAACACCACAGCGGAGGAGGTGGGTATTCCCAGAAGGAACTATGGCATATGGAGAGCCCATGCTGAAGCAAGGGAAAAGTGTGATAAGGAAGGAGCAGCAGAGAGGAACTGGTATGGACTAACCCCAGCCCCCTATTCCCCATCCCCTCTGTGCTACTGGGGGTGGGAGAGGGACAAGAAAGAGTCGGAGGTAAAGCTGAGACTGTGAAAAAGAGGGCAGGAGTGGAGGTGTTGTAGTGTTTGTTTCTCGCAATCTATCTTAATTGGCAATTAATTTTTCCCGTGTCTGTAAAACTAAGTGATAAGTGTCCTTATGTTGTTCCCTGCCTTTATATTGTCCCATGAACTGCTTAATCCTATTTTTTCTCCTTATGTGGTTGAGGAGGGGGAATGGGAGAGTGGCTGGGGGAGGCAGGTCAACACACCACATGTGAATGGTCCCACAAAATCAGTGAGGAAAAGGCTGGTCTGCTTTTTAAGGTCGTCAGTATTTACCAGATAGAAGAGATTAAAAACAAAATCCAGAGGCTTGGCTTCTAGAGAACTCCCTATTCTACTGTAACTGGGTGTTTCTACTCACTTTTAACATACTTGCTTTTACTGAGACTGTCTGGGATGCAGTTATTTTCTTCATAGCAGCCCGTGTGGTGCTGTTTTGAATTTGGGCTCAAGTGTTGATAACACACAATGTTTTAGCTGTTGCTGAACAGTACTTGCACAGTGTCAAAGTCTCTTCTTCCTCCCACTCTGCCCTCCCACCCCATCCCAAGCAAGTAGGCTGGGGATGTGCAAGAACTTGAGAGAGCACATAACCAAAAGAGCTGGCCCCAGCTGACCGGAGGGATGTTCCATAGCATATGGCATCATGCTTAGCAATAGAAACTGAGGGAGGGAAAGGAGGAAAAAGACGGGACATTCAGAGTGTTTGTCTTTCCAAGTCACAGTTGTGCATGTTGAGGCCTTGCTTTCCAGGAAGTGACTAGACATCAATTCCTTCTTTTGCTTTGCTCATGCCCCAGCTTTGCTTTATCTATTAACCTGTCTCTGCCTCTGCCAACAGGCTCTCTTGCTCTTCTGATTCTTTCTCCCATCCCACTGTGGGGGAGTGGGTGAGTGGGTGTGGACTTAGCTGTCAGCGAGAGCCAACCCACCACATGAAGTATTTTGTTGGATCACCACCAGGCTGTGCCTCATTTTACAGGCTCACAACCTACTCATGTTTAATTCTGCTCCTAGTGTGAGCAGAGGTGGCTCTCCTCTCTCGGTGCACGGTGCTGGGAATCCCAAAGCAGAGCTCTCTGCTCAGGAGTTATGCTGGTACAGGAGCGTTTAGCTTCGTTCCGCTGTTTTCTCCGCTGTTCAAGCCTAAGCATTCGGTTCATGTATCAAATGGCTAAAGCTATGGCAACATCTGGTCTTCCTGCAGGATCCCACCCATATTCAGTGCCCAAAACAGATGCAAAATAGGAGGACGCTGATGTTCATCTTTCTTTCTATGTAATATTTTCTATGTTTCAAATGCATAACTTTGCAATCTAAATCCTATTTTAATATAATTTTTAAGTAAAACATGCACCATGAGATAGAAGCCATGCTTAATTCTCCATGTTTACTTCATATTCAGTTATAAATATATATATATTCACATCTTATAGTTAAAAAGTTTAGTTCAATATGAAACAAATAACGGGCTTCAGCTCTTCGAAGGACGCACATAATGGCTCCACTCCTTAGTGATGTGAAACCTGGACCCTGACATGTTGTTTTGTTGCCTGAATTCAGGCTAGGGCTTTATGAACTGGTTTTAAAACCCAGCAGGAAATAGCAGTTTGTTGGTTTTTTTTCAAATTGCATAGTAATTTGTAAACCATTTCAGTAATTTTACTCAAACAGAAAACCTACTGAAACATAGTTCACTTTGTCTAAAGTCACATCTTGTATTTTACTAAACTAAAAATGGATGTGCACAAAACATGAGCATTATTTTATCTCTTCAGCTGTTTTATACAGGCAATATTTTACCTCAGTTTAGAGGTAAAATTTTAAGCATGTTCAATTTTAAGCATGAAAAGCCAGGTGCATTCTGTGCACATTTTCTAGCATGTTACTATATTTCAAATACAGCAGTAATGCTATATTAAGTGTAATATCTATTTTTAGTATCTTTTTATTTTGCTGCATATAATTCTTCAGGATAGATCTCTTCGTGTTAATCCTAAGTTCCTGCATCTGCAGCTTCTCAGTCTTCTGGACTTCATGGAAATCTATCTGTTTGAATTCCTACATCTTATTTTTGTAATACTTGGGTATCACTGCCATCAAATTCAGAATCAGAACTTGTGCTTTGCTCTCATGTTTCAGGAGCTGCTGTACCTTTTGTGGGACCTTGATCTTGCTTGTCTGATTTTTCTAATGGATGTTTCAACTGGACTTAATTCCTCTGGATCCTGTGTGTGCCAAGGCTGTATTTCAGCTATTTTGCCATGTATGTAGCACCACTTATGTTTTCCTCCACTGAGATTACACAAAGGAGTTTTATTTCCACCAGATCTTTGGTCACAGGTAAAAGCTGCATTCGTCTGGTGTGTTCTTGTGTAATGCCTCTTTTCAGTGTCTTATCCATGGACAGCTTCATTCTCCACTCTATGAAGCTCTGGTAACAGACAGTGGCTGAGGTTCAAAATATATTATACTTCACATTTCTGTGAAGAGCTCAGCTTCTCCTTCAGCTCAGGCCTTGTCTGCAACAAGTTACGGGAAATCACTGGCTTGAGCTGCTCGAGTTTATCCAGGTTCTGTGTTTCCAGCATGTACCTCAGAGTCTTTACAGCAGCATTAGAAACTTCTTAGATGCCTGTTTCAGCTGATGCTTATTCCTCACTGGGGTGGTTTTTATTCATGTAGTCCAGTGGCTGCCTTTCAAACATCCCCCTGCCTGCACCGACGCCTCTCCCTAATGCAAGGACATTGTCCATGGTTCCTGCAGAGCCTGGAGCAGGGGCATGCAGCACGTCAAGAGGCTGCATCTCAAACATTCAGGCTGTGTATTTTAGCATTTCCTCCTGCACTGGTTCCTTCTCTGCTGTACTTCTAACTTTATCTGGGTCTGGAGGATCATCTTTAAATGGAACAAACGGCTGGTTCTCACAGACCTGTCTCAGAGAGAGGACCTCTCCTCTCTGGGTTTCACGCCACTCTAAGCATTATTTTTCTGGCCTTGTGAACATCTGAATGATGAAGGCAAAGCCATTTCTAGCCTGCTGCACATCTAAAATCATACTCCATGTTTCAGATCCATGAGATAAAATATTAGAAAATGTTTTTCTAAGTGTTTTTTTTTAATATTGGGTATGAACATTTATATAAAACTTAGTTCACATAAATTGCTGTGGGTTCAGATCTGTGGACACAGTGGACTTTGTTGGAGAGCTGGATAATCCAGTGGACTCAGAATATACTGACATTTCCATTGGAGATTTTGCATAAGTAGTGGGAAATTTTCCTGTTCTTCCATGTATCTGGAGCAAATAATTGCAGAGGTAGCAGTTCTATCCTGTTTTTTCCTTGGTGTAGAAATTTCCTGTAGCCGGCATGCTGAAGTTGTAGCAGTAGCAGATGAACTACTGAAGGTGAGGTAATTTCCTGGTATGTATTTTCCATCTTTAGGGAACAAAAGTGTTGGGTTGTCTGTGGTTTTGAGTTGTTTTTTCTTTCTTTTTTTTACTTTTTTCTTAAGTACAGTAATATAGAAAACAATTTTTCTATTCTGCACAAAAGCTAGTTCTGCAAGCATCCAAGCAATAGGGTTAAAATAAGATCTGGAAGGACACAATCTATCAGCTGTTGCTCAGAATGCATAAAACCAATCTTTTGAGCTAAGAGCTGTGCTATTTGCACCATAGAATATATGAGAAAAGAAATGTGGAATTCATGCAAAATGATGATTGAGCAGTCTTGGAGATTTTGCTGCAACAAATGCAGACTTTGCACTATAAGCATAAGAAACTTTAGCTGTAGCTTATGCTCATTTTCATTTCTTTTCAAAGTGGTATGTTCCATGCTTCTGAGACTCTGTGGTGACAAATTATACATACTTACAGATTCAAAACAAGGAAAGAGGAGACTGTTCAGCAGAGGAGAAGAAAATGCAGAAGTTTTTACCTTGAATTGTTTTTATGACATACTGTAAGTACTTATGGAGCCTTCTAATGTATCTTGTATTACATGTGCTTAATTCCTGAAATCCATATATTCCCACCACTTCCATAGGTTTCATTTTTAATCATAATTATTCAAAATAGAAAATCAGACAGCATGACAGACCGGTGTCTTAACTTCTACTTTGCATAAGGAAAGATCCCTCTTATTATAAGTACAGACCTTTACTTCTTTAGCAGATGTTGCGATCTCTCTGTCAGAGTGAACAGCCTTTTCCTGAGCTGCCTTCTCAATCTGCTCTTTTAAAATCTGTGTTACAGTCTTTGGGAGCTCTTCGTTCTGAGCTGAATTGATTACTGTAATGGAAAGAATAAAAAAGATTGTTTTGCCTCTAACCTGCATTTTATGAATTTGACTTTATCAGTGAATCGTAAAACGTTGTTATCTTAGAAAAATTATGTTTAGCTTTGTAGAAGTCTAGAGAGTCACTTGATCAGTCGAGAAATCCATAGAGAAAATGACAGAATAATTGTTGAGGGACACGATGAACCTACTGTTTTGCCATACCTGAGTGGTGTGGCAGGGCTAAAGGGTGACTGAAGTCTGTGGGAGAATGTAATGCATGAATTCTAGTACAAGGGCTGAACTGCAGCAGCAGCAGCGTTTTAACACTGTGATCATATTCTGCAAGGTTATTCAGTTCAGCTACGAGCTGAACCTGACCCATCCACAGGTTTGGACATGCATGGACTGGTGTTTGCCTGTATTTTCAGACAAGTCGTCTAGTCCCCAGTTCTTTCAAGCAACTGAGACCATGTTTAAAGCCACATCCTTATGCAAAAATAATCTCTTCATACTGAATTCTAAACTCATTTCTTAAGTGCCATTGAAGTTGAGGAATGTGCTTTGCTGAGAATTCAGAGCAATGTGTGTTTTCATATTTATATGCTAAGAGCAGTACATTTGTGGGAGTAAAGACATTTGCCATTGCTCATTTGTGAGCCTTTATTCTCATGCCATTTCTTACCTGTGTCGTGCTGAGTGAATGTAGAAGCCATTTTTATTTCATGAGTAACTTGCTCGTGAGGAGAAACCTGTGCACAAAACCTTCACTTTAGTCATGATTTAGTGCAATGCATAAGAATCTTCCATACTTCTGAAACCATATTTAAAAGGTTGCATCGATGAAAAATAGAAATGTAAATCTAAAGATTATCATGATAAAACAATAATACATTAAAAACACTTAGTAAAACACCTTTAAAAATTATTATGCACTGACTAATGAGGTAAGCTCTCGGCAGAACATGCAGATCTTGCTGTACTAAGAGGTAAAGGAGGAAGAAGCAAAGCAGGTATGTATCAGCATTGGTGTGATTGTCTAATGAGGTGATTATTAAATGATATAGTTACCTCTTGTGTTTGAGAGGCTTCCGTTTGACTTTTTTTGGAGGTCATTTCATTGCACTCAGCTTCCCTGGTGCTGCTTGATACTGTGTGGTGCCTGCTACTTGATGTTTCCTCGAGACAAAGCAAAACAATTCCCATTAACAGCTAATAGTAAATCAGATTTTTTTTTCATGAAGGGCTGTCAGAAATTAATTTTAATGTAAATGGTTTAACTAGAGCAGCCATTTTACAGCAGAGTACCATTGTTTTTATCTTTGATATTTGTTGCTATCAGCATTGGAACAGGCTTTTTTATAACACAGAAGATGTCAGGTCTTTGTTAGTGCAGCAAGACGCTGGCCAGCACATGTGGCAAGCTGCATGAATAGATACAATGCAGAATTGGACTGGGAGAGGGCAGAGGTGACAAGGAGGGCTTGTTCTGGCTTTATGTGCTGTGCCTCCTACTTGTTGCCTGTCAGCGGGCATGGTGCTAATGCAACTTTTTAAAAGGAAGTGTAATAACATGTCTGTATGAGGTGATGACTCCCTGCATGTGCTTTATAAAGTTCTTCCAATGCAAAAATCATGCTGAATTGCAATTGTGAAAAATATGACCCATAGAGTAACCAAAAGACCCTATGAAATACACAGGGTAGCACTGTAACTACAAGCCTGACAATTGCAGTGTAATAAATGGAGGGCATCTTCAGGAGTTTAAAGCGCTGTCCGAGATGTCGGTGTAAACTGATTTCTGAGTCTGTCTGTATTTGGTTTGGCTTCAGATTCTGACTGTGATTTGTTTTCTTATTTGAAGCCTGCCACAGAACCTGTGTTACATCATATTACCTGTGTCCATGGGGTACTTTGAGGCTTAGTGATTAGAAGAAATAAATCTGAAAGGTTGATATTATGAAGGCAGCAGTCCTGTGCTTCCTTCACACAGAGCTATCTAACAAATAATTTCACTCATGTCAAATTATATTTTCTTCTTCCTTTATTAGAAGGAAGTTTGTCTATTAGTTCCTACTGATAATAAGCTTTCAAATGAAAGGAGCTTCCAGTCCCTCCAGCAAGAGCTTCCCAAGCGTTCAATGTAACTGGAATGTGAATGGAGGCAGTACTGTGTTCCTGAGATTGCTGCTGTACATCTAGTGCAACATAGAGCTGTAAGCTTCCTGCATCTCAGGTCCTGGCTACTACTTGAAATTCAGCTAATTGTGGGGCAAGAAATTAGTTCTTTCTCTTAGTCATGCCATGAAAAAGCATATATCTATGGGATTTTTTCCACCTTCAGACTAAGGAATGCTCACACTGCTTGCGTCTCCATTAATATTCCTGCTGAATCAATGTAGGGGTCATCTGCTGCCAGGCCTGTAATTTCTGCCATGCAGTAGGCAGCAGATGGGTTCTTAGATCTATGGCAGAGAAACAATGAGCATCCTCTCCATGGGCTTTAGGAATTCTTTTCCACCTCTGTGCTGCCAAATCCTGTTTCATGTATAAGATGAATTAAAATTGTACGAAGAAAAGGTAGAATAGATTTTCTTATTACTGGCCCAGTAAATGATTTAGTGCATTACCAGTATCAAAATCAATCCTGTCTGAGCTGTCAGAGAGCATTGAGCCTTGAGGAGAGTAGGTCACAGCATGTCCTGCTTTTACAGGATGTCCTGGTTTACACTTGCAGGTTCCGTGTGCATAACAGTTGTGAGGGAGCTGCACAACATATGAGGAGATGTAGAGCTAACCACAGACCAGGCTGAAAACAGGCGGTTCAAAAAGAATGAAGTGCAAATGTTTCCATCTATTCTCTGTTTAATGACTGTGTAGGTGTATGTCTAATATGCCTTTTCATTCTATATGGATATGCTTTTTAATATATTTATGCATATATATGCCTTTTTCATTTAAGATATGCTTTTCTGTTCTAATGTGCATGTTTTAGATATGTAATTCAAGTTCTCATTACTGGAAAAGCTCATTCATGAGACATGAAATGTGTTCAGAGTAGTCATTTTGTGTCCTTTGAATGGTGTGGGGTATTAAAAAGAAATATAATTAGACTTAATGTAGTCAGGAAGCAAATCTAATCTGAATGTCAGTACTGCTTTATTGCTGTAACTTTGGTACTGCTTATGAAGTAGTTGCCATATTGCAAAAGATCATAATCATTTAATGCTATAGCTAAGGCCGTCTAAAAGGCAGCCCAAACATCATCAGCCAGATTTTGACGATATAATTGCACAGCCTTGCTCTGGGCGCGCTGGGCCGAAGAGGGACATGAGGGATCTCTTACTTTGTGTGTCAGTCAAAATGGCTAATTGAAATTCCAGTAACAGGGTGTTAAATGCTGCTTGTTTATTACTCCGAACAAGTGGAGAGTTAGAAGACCTGTGGTTTCATCCCTCCTCTATAACTGCCAGTTGTTGGATATAGGATTACTTTAGGTAGGATTAATTTAGTCTGCCCCATTATGGTTTGTGGCAGGTTTTGTAGATCCCATGGACTTTGTAGTATATTCTTTAAAATTGGTCAATTACTTTTTGTTTATGGCATATCATGAGTAAGCTTCAAGAAAACACTGGATGATTGTTGGCATGCTGCTTGCTTATGAATGGTTTCTTACAATTTTTAAATTTAACATTTAAAATTAAATTTAAATTTAAATTTAAATTTTAAGTTTTCTTTCAGACTCCTTTATCCTCCAGTCTCTCACATTTGTTTCCCGTTACCCTTTGTGTGGGCTGCTGGCCTTCCCGTGCATATCGGTATGGTGCTGAACACAGAGGCCTGTAGTGTGCTGTTGTGTCTCTGGGTAATAAATCATTCTAACCTAAAACAAGACTGTTTAAAAATAAACATGTAAGTCTAAGTCTGTATAAGTTTTGTTAGAGGAGTGGTTTTTTATGTAGGCATTTAGATGCTGTTACTGAAGAGAACTGTAATTGCTACACACATTTTATGTTAATGGCCCATGCAACAACTTAAGTGCTTCTATACTGCAATAATTTAGATACAATTCTTATTGAAACATGTGACAAGACTTGAATTATCAGTAATTACTCTAATGTAGACCAAGGTTTGCTTTTTAGTGTTGATATTTTGACAGTTTGCTTCTGTTCTAATAACAGACAAATCATACTTTCCCTTTCAAAAGTAGAATTGTTTTTCAGCTCAGCATATGTACACTTACGTTATATGTATATACGCATAAAACATGTATACAGTTCTCTATATATGTAAGTATGTATTTCAAGGGGATCAAATGGCTCAGAGCGTCATCCAAGCACAAGAGAGACTTTTACTATCTCACAATTGATGCACCTAAACTGTGTTTAGCTGAACTGTACATTATGGGCAACATATAATCTCTCAGAAACTGGCTAATGTAATATTGTTTATATGTTAGGATTTAGAACTTTCTGTTTTAAATGAGCGGTATGTACAAACTTGCAAGCAGCAGTGGAAGTAAATTGTGAGCCTAAATCTTCAGTTGCAATGTCAGTGGCAATGGAATGACTATTTGGCATGGATAATTTCTTCCTCAAAGCAATGCTTTTTTACCTATTTATGTTCTTAGCACTGTTCTTACGTGCTTAGTCTCACTGCACATCAGCACCGTGAGAGTCTTGCAGAAATTTCTTATAAGAACTTCACTTATCTGCACTTCATCCCTATGATTGTCAGCCTTGCTTATTTGTATGTATATACTTAGGGTGTCTTGGGCACCACGTGAAAGATTTTCATAAAAACATAAGATTTTCACCATTCATTGGTGAAAACAATTGCCCCGTTATTCAATCTTACTGTCTGCAGTTGCTAGAAAATTGGCAATTGCTGCAGTAAGCATCTTAGAAAATTCCTCTGGAGTGACCCTCAGTGAAGGAGGGGTAGCTGTACCCATGTCACTTCTGGCCCACTGTACTATGTGGTTGAGTGAATATCAGATGTTTTCGCTGTGTTTCATGCCTCTTTGCTATGTAGGAGGTTCACCTCACCTGCCAGCAATGACACTGGGCACTGAGGCTTTGCCTGAGCAGTCAGGTAGCTGAGCTGGGGTGACAAAGCACTCCAGGCTGGCACCTGCACAGCTGTAACACCAAAGCTCGTGGCCTCTTCTCAGCTGATGCTGGAAGGTGCTCATGGTGCCAGTGGTCAGATTACAGACCAGGTCTCCAATCAGATTCTGGATGAGTTTATGAGCACAGGGCAAGTCTGCGATCAGTGTTCATTGCTGCTCACCATTCTGGCCACGGGTTTAGTGCATTCTACTGGTATTGTGGCACCTATTACTAGGACACAATCTCCATTGCAATGTAGAGAACTATGAGTGATGGCTGCTGCCTGAGACAAATAGGAAGATGATTAGTTATTATTTTCATATTTGATGACAATATTTGGAATGAAAACTCATGAACTCTTTATACAATAATTGAATATGTGGTAAAATCTTCAGCTATTTAGATTAATGTTAAAAAATTTAATTGGTTCCTTATTTTATCTTGGATTAATAGTCTGAATTTATCCAGATCTGGAGATCTGTCTTCAAACTATGTGTTTTCTCTGTTTTACCTGGGATGGATTCAGTGACCTTGAATAATCTTTCAACTACTTAAGGGTATAATCCCATTTTCCATGAAAGTGCAGTTATGTTACATAGAAATGGGATTTTATGGTCTTGCAGTAAGTTATTTAACCTAAATTTAAAGATGGTTCCATATGGTCTGAGTGATTTCATTTTTCAGCGAATGTGGCTATTTCTGCTGATGATTTGAGAGAACCTCCTCAACTAGCCACAGAGGAAGAATGCATGGATAAGTATGCTTTGAGGTCACATCTTGACTGACAAAATGGAACCGTTATAGTGGCTTTGTGGAGAGTTAGATGTCCAGGGAAAATGCATCTGCACATCACAGAAATGAAATGACTGGGTTCTGTGTAAGAGAAAAGTCACATAATTTCTGTACAGGGCTCTGCATTTCTTCAGCCAGAAAACTGGCAGGTAAAGTGGGCCACGTCATCAGAAAAGTATGTGCATAACACTTCCTATTACCACAGATTATGCACCAGTGTGAGTATGTCCCACTGTGGGATTTTTCTACCGAGTTAAAGATGCGTTAATATCCCTGCAGCAAACTGTGTCTTCTTCCCTACCAACTGGAGTTTTGCTTGTTGTCTGTGCAAATTGTTGATATAGGTATCAATGTGTAAGAAGTGAGAGATGAGTGGTAGATATGATGATACTTATTTAACATTAAAATAAACCTATGGCAAAATGTTAATGCGTCTTTTTCTACAAAGCTGGGAGAACAATATTGCTTAAAAATCTCTCCAAGAAGTGCAGGATGGTAAAGAAATTTACTGTTTTACAGAGTGCACAGGACAGATTGTACAGTGTTTTATTGTAGGGGATTTCACATAGTCCAAAATCGTCTTGTCCTACAATTTTTCACGGTATATGCTAATGAAGCAATGAAATGTAAAGGTCTTTAATCTGAAGTAACACTTAGCTGCTGCTTTGTTCTACTTTTATGTAATGCCTGCGTTCTTCTGTGCAATTTTTGATCTGTTTAGGGGAATTTATTAGATTTAATTCAGTGGAAGCAGGAAACTCCTTTTGAAAGAGAATGACTTAACATCAAGTGCAATAAATGCAAAATATCACCATGACGCATGATAATGTATAAATCACAGTCTTATAGACAGGGTTCAGTATAAAATAGTGCTATAGTAATAATCTGCTTTATTCAATCTAAATCTAGTTGAGTCTAGTCTATCTTGAGTGTTCATCTGCATAAAAAACACATGAATCCCATGGTACATCTCAAACATAAAATTCTATGAGTATGAACATTAGAGAAATGTTGTCTCAGTCATAATGAAAACTTTTCAGTAAAGCAAGCAATCATAATTTTTCCTCAAGTTACCTAGCAGGGCAGACCTAATTTGTTAGTATTAAAATGCTGTTGTTACCTGTATAGATCTATGCTGGTGCTGGTACTGAACAAAGGTCTTTTTTGGAGACATCCTTTGCACTTTCTCAAATTGTTTCCTTACTGCTGCCAGGCCACCAGGCACAGTACAGAACTTGGTTTTCTGTGAACTCTAGAGTGATAAAATAAGACCAGTTGTTTTCTATTTGCACTAAAAACATACTTCTATGAGTTAAATTTTTTTAAAAAATGAGTTAACAACAGTATGCAGGAATGACTCAGACAATCATAAATACTACTTTTGGCAAATTCATAGACCATTCACAAGAGCTATACTTTATGATTTAGACAACTTAAAGGTATGCTTGGCCTGAATCTTGAGCACCAAAAGAAATAAGTCCCATCTGCTTGATTTGCAGTAACAACCACTTTCCAGAACAATCCTTCTGCTGTTCCCTTTTCTACTTGTCTCTTCTGAATTCTGTGGCATTCAGAGTTGCCACCTCGTCCTCTCTGTGTTTCCAACAGGTATTGTTGTAAAACATGCAGAGAGCTTCCAGCAGGCCTTTGTGGGATGACCTGTCTTCACCAACAACAGCACATCACATCAACAGAAGATCACAAGAGAGCACTTACCCTCGGGCTTCCTGTTCTACTTCTGTCCCTTATATGTTACTTTTTAGATGGTATTGGACAAAGCTTTCAGCGTTTCAATTTATTAATCACTATGCAGAAAAAAGCCCACCCAAAAATTAGAAATACCTTTGTAACGAAGCTACTAAGTAAAGTTAGATTTACTATTTAGTTATTTATTAGTAAGTAAGCAGATCATAAAAAACCAGCGGGTTTTTTCCCTGTGATGAAGGCGGCATGATTATATCTGTACATGGATATGTGCATGTGGAAAGTAATTATTTTAGTGAATGAACATTTTAGGCACACATTAACAGCCATTTGGAGATATTTTGAGCAGGTAAATGCAATTATGGGTCCTCTAATGAAATGTATTAATTCCCTTTAATGGAACCAAATATAAAGTTCCTTTTTCAGTCAACCATCCATTTCAGCAAGAAATTGCAAGAAGTTTCTAAGTGTAAATGAAATAGTTCCTATGTGCTCAACACAGTTAGGTTGGGTCAGGCTTCATGCAGTTCTTTTCTTTGTGAGAGACAGAGTCCTAACTTCAGCAAAGTTTCCAGTTGCTGGACTAGGGAATTGGGACCTTCTCAGCCAGGTGAGATGCAGGAATCTGTGCCAAATACACACCAAGCAGCTGGGAAATAAGGAAGTCAGCAGGCAGGAATTTAATGGCTGGAAGGCACCCGGGCTCTGGTGGCTATTTTCAGTATGTGCTTTCTGGACTATCCAGGCACCCAGAAGGTCCCTTCAGGTGATGCAGACCATTTTTCCAAAGACTAAAGTGCAGGTAAGACTGGGAATCCTGCTACAGCTGTACTTGCATATGGATGAAGATGATGGCTCGTGAGAGCTGGATTGTAGTCCTGCTTTTGCAAGATATGGTCTCCGATTTACAGAAATTACTCTGGCTTAGTTTACAGAGTGAAAAAGGTGTTCTTTCCATGTGCTGAAAGTTTAGTGTAAACAAGGAGCATTGTCATTGTCACATTAGAGCAAGCCATCGTGATGCCTTCTGTTTCCTTGTACAAGGGATCTGAGCTGCAACTTGTAGGTAGGATTTTAAGATACGATAAAAACAGTTTTTAACCCTTAGTATTTCTGAAGAACTGTGGAAGATGTTCCTGGCTGAGATCTGAAGACACAGTTTTCAGACATTCCTGACTGATAATTCAGTGTGTGGTGAAGCAGTGTATTTTACTAGTTTATAAATTCTGTTCACAAAATACATTATGTGCTACTTGGTATCAATATTTTAAACTTTGCAGTAAAATACTTAATTCCTATTGATAGATGTGTAGAGAGAGATAGAAAACAAAATTAAGAAGTTTTTTTCCTAAATACTCTTTCATATAATGCCAATTTTTAATAATTTGATTACAAAACAATACTTTGTCATACACCTTGTCTCATAGGGCTACTATTTTAAAATGCAGCAGTTTCAAATTCTGTAGTTTGAACAGCAAAAGGTTTAAACTTAATGTGCTTTTGAATATGATTTTATTGTTTAGTAATGTTTTTAGTAATGCAGAAGCCGCTGGGTTAATCTGTCACAAGTCCATGGCCCTAATAAATGCAGCTCGTGGAACTGTGGAAGTAAAAACCCAGTCCTTCTAATGAGTTAAAGGGAATTGTCCGGGTGACCAGAGATTTATGGCATGAACAATCTCTTTCAGCAGAGACAGAGACTGACGCATCAATACATTTGCTAAGTAGGTTTGGTGATTTAGGTGTTGAATTTTGATCCCCACAATGGTCCATCAGTCAGCTTGGATAAATAAAGGATGCAGGATATGTCACTACACAAAGCAGACGGAGAGCTGGGAAGGTAAGAAAGCATTGGTATCTTACATGAGCAAAGGACACAGCAGCCTTGTACATGGCCATTCTTTCTTTAAAGGAGACGGTCTCCTGGAAATCCAGCAGTGCGTTATCAGCCCTGGGGGTGCCCTCTTTAGGCAGTCCTCTTACCAGTTTGCGAGACTCCACTGTAAGTACAAACAGACATTGTGTTTTCTAGGAGGAAAATGGCTACATTTTTTTCTAAGTCTTGAAAGAAAAGCAGTAGTAGAAAGAAATATCATCGATATTTTGGCAACTGTATCTTGTTTTCAATTTAGAGCTTACAGAGTAGACAAAAATTTAAGTCAATGAAACTTTTGAGACTGGGGGAAATTTCTTGGGTAAAAACAATAAGCTTTTCTAATAAAAAAATAAAAAATTTAAACAGCAAGCACAGTATTTTTCTGATAGTGTTATATTTGCATTATTTTATACTGTAATTTTAAGTACTACAAATAATCTATTATAATTAGATATATTATGTTTTAATTAGCCTTATACTTTATAGCATTAATTTACTTACCAGAGTGTGTTCTACTGTAGGTAGTTGTTTACTGATCTTGCATTAGGGTGTGTTTTAGTTGGTTTAGTACTACTAAAACCTTGTAGAAAATTGTCTCCATTGCTAACTACATTTTAACCTTGTTTCAAGGTGTGAAGAGGTTAAAGACTTATCTAGAAGCATCTGCAAATCAGCTGCAGTGCATGTGGAGACAACAGCTCAGAGGACTCCAGAGAAAGCAGCTCTGAGTTACTAGCACTAGGAGGTTCTGCTGCTGCTTTCTACATTCTACATTCATTTGACTGTGTTAAAAGAATTCCACATACCCTGAAAAGTGCCTTAAATTTAGGGTAAAGGTATTTTTCCTTCTTTTAGACAAAGGGAAAAAGTATGTTGTGACCATGTCTCTTGTCTGTGACTTTCCAATAACTGTCTGTTCACCTGGCACAGAACATAGTGCCAGGGAAGGCGTATCCCACCAAACAGGGAAGATGTCCAAGGCCCACCTGACCTTTCTGCCTGTTGCCTGTAAAACTGCTAAGCTGGCATAGGTGTTCAAGGTTCAGATATAGCAAGCAAGTAGAACAAGTAATTCTAATCTCCAGTAAAAATCAGATGCAGACATGCATCGAAGATCTCAGTGTAAATATACTCAGTTTCTTAGTATTTTTGCCTGACCCTACTCATAATTTACATAATGATAATTTTCTTTTTTATTGTGCTTATCCCATGCAGTAATTTTGCATTTTTCATGTTCTCGTGATAGGCAAAAGAATTGTACAGTTCAAGAAATGATAACAGCAGCAGTGAAAGAGTCAGTGAAAGTCAGCTGAAAGTAAAATATTTTCGAGGAAAGTAGAAATCAGAAGAGAGAGAAAACTGCTTTTTATCAAATAAGAAGTCTGTACATTAAACCACAGCTAACCAAAACCATGAAAAAATTGAAAGTACTCTTTGGCAACACAGAGGGATAGTCCACCACAGCCAAAAAGTGTCAGTTTGTTTTTAAAGGCAGATTGAATTATGTGACCGAGCAGTACCAGAATGAAATTTATAAGCCATTGCTTTAATTCTCAAGAATGTTTAGCAGTTTAAAACTTTCTTGGTATTCCTCTGGTTCAACAAGGCATTTTTGGATTCTACGTAGTCATAAGCATATGAATGGTTTCATTAAGTGCAATGGGAATACTCATGTGCATGAAGTTAGACGTGTGATTTAATTCCTTGCTGATATAGGGCCAATGAATTTAATGGACTGTTTTAAAAAAACATTTTAATAGATACATATTATTAACCACCTGGGGAGTGAAGGTAATAGAAACTATTCTCTTGTTAGCTTTAAAAGCTTTAAACAGAAAATTTTGTGTCTTGAGAAGCTAGTTGGTTTATAACATAATGTGGAATTCTTTGCAGTGGTATGAGAGATTATATGATCTAAACCTTTGCTCATTCATTTTGCTCATTTTGCTCTAAGCTTTGCTCATTCAAGAGAACCTGAAAGTATAGTATATTCTGATATATTCTGATTCTTTCAGAGAGAAATTTATGTTTTGAAATGAGGTAGTTGGTAAGAAGAGCCTTGTCTTTATCAAGCTGAGGTATGCCAGCAAAATCTGTTTGCCTTTGTCATATGGGACTTGTACAATAGTATTTGTTTCAGAGAATTTAATTCTTTTATTAGTCGTGAGTTACATTAGTTCTATAAAGTAAACAAAGCTTGACAAATCTTCTGTGCATAATAGAACTTGAGAATTCTGGCTTTCTGCCTTTTTTTTTTCCAACAGTATGCCTACATTAGCTATCCAGTATGGGCTTCTCCAGGTTTTCATGGTAGGTTGAACAGCAATGTGAGCATTGCTTTCATTGTTTTTAGTGGCGACAACAAAAGTTGTTGGTACTCAGTCACAGAGCTTACAATAAATGTTGCTCAATACCTCTTCTAGGAAAACAAGATTTTGGCGTAACTGGGACGTTTAGGAAAAACTTCCATAGCACTTTAGTGGTTTGAGGGTATTGTTCTTGCTGAAAAATTGAAGCAAGTTGACATATATTGTTATTGGTTATAGAAAACTCAAATCTCATGGTGATGGGAGAAATAATCTATGGATCAGCATTATCTCATTTTTTTTTTCAGGACCTGAGTATTTATTCAAGTGCAGAGTTGCAGATTTCAGTGCCTGACTTCAACTATTAGAAATTTAAGGGTTTTTTCACCAGTGGTTTGAAACTAAAATGAGTCTATAGGGAATTTACTTCTCATAAGACTGTCTGAATGCAAAGTGGGATATTATGGTTCTCACAGGAACATAGGAAAACATTATCCCCTATGGGTCTGTCACATTTCTGGAAAAAGCTTCATTTATAAGAGTATGAATTGTTGACTGTGCATTTTTGCATAAATCATATTCTTATTCCCGGTGGATCAAAAAATGCTTCTGAAACATGCTGTGCCATATTTTGACTCAGAGGCAAAGTGGATGTGGAATGGAGGATTCTGTTTTCTTGTTAGAGAAGAAAAAGAAAGGCTTTGTACTAGAAGACTCTAAAAGGAGAAGGGAATAACATCCCCAAAATAGTCCTTAAAACCAAAGATACCTGAAAAACTTGAGAAGATGCAGAGAAGAGGCACAAAAAATACTGCCACAGAGAGAACTGTAATGGTATCTAGTTAATGGAATAGGTGGTTATGGAGTGATATGATTATAATGTATAATTATCCTTCCAAGAAGAAATGAGCAGGTATTAGAGGTCTTTAATTTCATAGGTAAAAAAAGGAAAAAAGATAACCAGTGGCTGAAAGTTAAACTTGATAAAAGAGCAGGGCTGTCATTTGAACAATGAGCTTAATAAACTTAGCAGCATTAGCTAGAAAAGGTCTTGTGTGTTGAAATTTCCTTTTCCCTTTAAAATTCTAGAGTCCGAAATAGATAAACATGCAGTCTAAACATTTTCTGATTAAAAAAAAGAGTGGAATCAATAATTGTTTGATACGATGTAGAAGGCTTATTAATTTTATTGGCAGACTGGACAAGTCTTTTAATGCTATTTATTTGGGTAATCCGCTGTTTTACGTAAGGTCAAGTCCTAGGCACTCAGAAGTCAATAAGTGGTTTTCAGTCAGAAAATTGGATCATGCATATTCTTTCTCTGTCAAAAGAAACCAAAACACAGATATAGCCACTCTTTGGTATCATCAAGCGGTGGTCTCCAAAGTGGAATGTGTGCCCCCCAGGGGCGGTGCAAGACAGTCCTTTGGGGTGCAGGAATCTAATGTTTTTTTGTAATAAACACTTTTTAAATATTTCTTTTTTCATCCATCCTGCTTTAACTTTTATTTTGTTGTATGTTGCCTAAGGTCGTATTAGCAGAGTAGTACAGGTACAGGATTTGTAAGTGAATGCACGAACATTGGGAGGGCACACTCATAAATATTTTAATGGTAGAGGTGACCATCAAAAAGGTTTGGAGACCACTGCCATAAAGCAAGGTATCAGGTCAATGTGGTAATGCTAACCTTCAGAGCTGTTGCTATGGCCATTTTCTGATGACATCTTTTCAAAGATTGCTCTCCCTCTTTTCACGCTAGACTCCTCCAGAGAAATGGCAGAATGGTTCCCAGGCTGACTCTTCAACGGTGATGAAAGTGAATTTCTCTCACTTTCTGTTTCCTGTTACAAGACATCAAGAAGAGGATATGTGTTACAAGTTATTGCTAGGAAAGAGATGTGGGTTTTGGGGCAAAGGGAGTGTACAGAGAGCTAGAGGATTAAAAACGGGTGCTGTTTTGGGAGAGATGTTCTCCAGAATGCCATGAGGTAAATTTCTGTAGCACTGCAGATTCACATGGTAGTGCCCAGTTTATTGTTCAACAGACTGTGATGCTTAGAAGTTTTCTTTGCCATTTCTTGAATATGGTTTCTTTGACAAGAGAAGAGTGATGACGGTGGTGAGGATCACTATAAAAGACACCAGTTGCTCTTTTAAACACCTCTTGTGCATGGAAAAGTTGACAGAGGGAATTTTATTAACTTCATTTATCATTATGTAAGAATATGTAAAAACAACCAATGATGTCTTGGAAACTAGATGTACATGGGCATTTGTATTTCAGAAATTTGATTTTCAATTCTGCTGTGATTTATCAACTGAATTTAGATTATCACAATAGTGGGTCCATGTTCCATACAGATGGTTTACACAGTATCATTAGCATCTCTCATCACGCTGTGGCCTCAGGCCTTTGAGGCAAAATAAGTAAATTATTGCTAAACAAGGCTTTCATGCATCGCAGTTGGTGTTTTGGGGTGCCTCTCCTTCCTTCCATGCAATGTGCTACTCTGTGTGGAGTTGGACACAATGGCTGGAAAATCTCAACTACAGCTCTTATGTTAAGTAAATAACTGAAACTGCTGCAGTAGCAAAATTAGATTTTTTTTTTGCAAGGGAGTAACTTGAAAGGTTCACTGCATGTCCATTTCTGTCATCCCTGAAAAAGAAGTACGGTATCAAAAAAAAAGTGACTAGGTGTTTGGTCTGGTGACTGCATAAATCTCTCCAGCAATATTTTGCAGCACTTACCTACTAGAGCCCTTAATCACACAAATGGCATAGGTTTTCAAAATGTTCTGGCTTCATTAGACTACTTCCTTTTTATTGTTTGCAGACAGCTTTATTATTGTATACAAATTTAATGCTACCCTTGTATGTGATCTCACTGAAGTAACTTCTAACTGCTTTTAGATTTAGATATTATGCATGGTTTGTGTAAGAAGCAGAATAATTTGACCCCTGAATTGATTATCCTATACTGGAGAGGGTTTTCCAGTAACTACTGAAGAAAGGAAAAAAATAATGCAATGCAAATTAGTGAATCTTCAAATAGAAGTCTTACAAAGAAAATAGTGTAAAATAAATTGGAAAGGCCATTTTTGCAGTAAAATGTAAGCAATTTATATATGCTCACCATGGATTTTATGGAACTAACTAATGAACAAGCAATGGAAATATACTTTTGAAATGAGTGTGTCATCGACAATCAAGGACAATTGTGCTTCCCCCATCTTTAATAAATTTATGCTTTTCTCAGAGCTCCTGCTAATTTTTATCTTAAATATGGGTTGTATGTCATATCCTGACCAGTAGTCATTCATTGCAAGAGTATTCCTTCCAGTACATGTACAGTAGGTTATGCCTTGTGGAAATTCATCGTTTTTTAACAGTCTGTCTACTTCCGTGACTTATGTAGCTCTTGCTTGACAGCAGCAGGAAGATTTTGCATGATGTGAAAAAAATGATTAGCCCATAGAGGCTAAAGGTGTTTTTTTTACCATAAGTATTGTAAACCCCAATTTTTGGAAAAAATGCCTAAGGTATCACCAATCACCCATTATCTCGTTGTATCAGTCCATCTCCTCTTCCCCCTCTGTTCCTCCCAGCAACCACAGCTGCTCCTGAATTGAACTTGAAAGGTGGTCTTGGATATGGTGGGTAGTTTTAGCAGATAGGCCAGGAGGTACAACCAATACACTGGAAAACCTAAATAAATTTACCTAAAGATGGTCCAGGGGATGTTAGCCAATACTGTGGGGTTTGTTGCCTTTTATTTATCAGTTTTACAGGACATAATTAGCTTAAAACTAATTATAATTATTCTCTAATTGTTTTTACAGTTAGAAGCATATTTTCCTTGGCTATTATGATTATGGAAAGTATTTTTGGAGGCTAATAGCAAGATAAAGATTTCTGGAGTGAAGAAAGTAGCTGTCCTTGTGCCCCAGGACACTTCCATGCTCCTTGCTCACTAGTCTGTCGATACTCTGAGGTCGAACACCCCAGTCAGAAGTGACACAGTGGCACAGTGCCAGTGAGACGAGCTCTGTGACCAGGCTGGGTTACAATGCTGGGTTACAATGCACAGCAGTGATGGTGGACAGTTGCAGCACAGGTAGGAGAGAGAGCTTGGCCAGAATGTGGGTGTGCTGAGAGGAGTGAGATACTTGTGTGCCGAGGGTATCAGGAGACAGCACCTGGCTGAAGGGAATAGGGTATTTTGTGTGGGAAGGGCTATGGCTTAAAAATGCTATTAATTTTGTACCCTTTTTCAGACTTGGTTACAAGTTACAATTACGGCCCAGTACTAATTGTGATACTTTGGTTTCAAACAGCTCAAGAGCTGACCATTATGTCTGAAATCTGTGATGCAGAAATGGCTCTGCAAAGGAGAAATGCAGAATGGGGAAGGAGAGAAGAAATTAAAAGAAAATGCAGCTGTACATGTTGTTAGATCATGTTTGTCTCCTCCAGGTACTGCAGCCAGCCAGTACCTGGCATAAATGAGAACGGCCTCAGGATCATATTGCCCCAGCATTGTGTGTGCTTTCCCAAGTGAACACCAGAGAATCACTTTAAGGATGTTCTATCTTCCACAGTGTTAGAACAGAATAGAGAACTCAAAATTTACTGTGTTTTCAATTACCATTGGCATCGTTGAGAACAAACTCATCTACGTTGTGGTTTTTTGGGGCTTTTTTTGGTGGTTTTTTTTTTGTCATTTCTATCACTTTTTTTTTCTGTAGATACCAGCAACAGCTAAAAACTTCAGAATTTACTGTTTTTACTCTTATTCTTGCAAACTACAGACCAATATAAACTTGATTTGCATTTTCCTTAAATCTATGAATTTTATTAACTTGTAGCATGTTTCTATGATGTTTTTTCAAATTTACATCTCTATGGTAGCAGTTCCATTACCTATAAATTTAAATAACTTAGTATTTTGGACATGAATTTTAATAGGAATTTAGAAAAAATTGTTGCATCTTTTTGGACCATTTTTAATATCAGTTACAGGAATATTGGCCCTACTGAAGAGATCTTCATGTAAATTCTCTTATGGAGAGGCTTCTAAGATGGGCTACTATGGCAGAAGGTACTTTCAGTCTTAAGCTGCAATAACCCCATTTTGCAAAGAGCATCCCTGTCTTGGTGGGGGCTTTGGAGCAATGGTTTTCTTGCATGATGGCTCCAGCTGCAGTGCTAGATCTCAGATTTATTCTCAGGAAATGGTATTTCCTACTGTGAAAAAGTTATTGAAAAGTGTTATGGTTACCATGAACTCCATTTAATCAGGCTAAATTTAATTTGCACTCATTTCTATTGGGGTATCTACCCAGATAACCTAATGACAGTGAATGTCAAAGACATCTTCTTAATAAGGATAGAATTAACATTTGAAAAGGCACTGGGGTAGTGCCAAGAGGTGCTTAATTAGAGGCTAATACATGCAACTCTTGCAAAACTTGCCAAATGAAAAGTAAAAGACTTTTTCTTTCTGATTAATGCAGCATTCAGTTCATATCAAGCTTTTGTAACTATATGTGTGGTCTTGGTGGGATCGGGTATTTAACTGGGATATAAACTGTTCTGTTGAGCACCCCGTTAACAGCATTTATACAATTTCTTTTTTGTTGGACATAATTTGTTGAAGTCTGTCCCTACTTCAGTAACTTCCTATCATGTAATTACTTCCGTTTTATGTACTGGCTCTGGTATATTCTATTTTTACATGTACGTCTCAGAAGACGGTGACACAAGAAGCTATTTTTATGTTCTGATCTCATACTCTAGACATGATGAAAAGAATAAAGCACTGGAGTGCCAAATTTCAAGGAATATGCAATCATTACAGTTGAAATGCCAACAGTAAAGATTCCAATTTCAGTGGCCTACTGACTGGCTATGCTTCATTTAGATAGTGAATTTTCCACTTGCTATCCAGTCCTGCACTAATCTAAAAGTCAGTAAGCCAGAACACATGAAGTTTTAAATAGAGGAAAACTATTTACCAAATTACTACTACCTTTTCTGCATACATAGAACTACCTTAGATTGCAAGAAGAACTTGCATTCAGCTTAGAAAGTAGATTGTCAAATCTATTGTTGATGTTCAAAGTATTTAATCTTTTTTAAAGGACATCTTTAAATGTATTCAAAAGATGCACTCATCCTCATCCTGTGTGTGTTAACTGCATTCATTACATGTGCTACCTAAAGGAAAGCTGTCTACCACCTCACTTTAATTTTATATGTGGTGTCTACTAAAAGAGTGCATGTGTAAGAAAGGAGAAAGAGGGGTAGAAGGAATAGGCCCAAAGAGAAAAGATAAAACCGTAAGTTGAAAGGAAAGTAATAAATCCATAAATGTATGAGGAGGTAGGAAATGAGTGGAGCAGTAGGATAAGTGTTTGCAAATCAAATCTGTTGCTTTAAAGGTACATAAAATCTTGATCTGTTAATGCCTTTTACTTGGGTTTTAACTTTGAGTTAGGGTTGCTATTCAAATAATTGTTTCAATGGCAATTCAAGTTGCACTTTGCGGAACTGACTCCTAACATTTAGTAACATTTACATTGCCTACAAAAAGTTGGCATCTCAAATTCTAATTCACAACAAGAGACTGCTTTGCTGGAGAGTACACAGAAATTATTTGAGGTTAATTCTTGTGCTGAGCGAGTTGATAATACCTGTAAATCCCTCAATCACAGTGAAATATAAAAAAAATTAAAAAGATAAAACAATATAATCTCGTCCTGTCTGGAAAAAACCTTTGGAAATACCAGCATGAGGCAAGCCTCTTTCTGATACCTTTCTCATCTGTAATTAAAATTATGGTGAGAATCCATTGTGGTGCAATGGGAGTGCATGGAATCATGTCTACCATCTGCTGAAATGCTGATGGCATTATTAAGATTGATGACAGACTCCCTCAAGCTTCTGTTAGAGACGAGTGCTAATAACACCTGCTGCATAAACTCTCCGAAGCCAGTAAGGAAACTGTTGAGACAAAGCCATGGTTCTCAGCTGATGCTCTGCAATGCTCCATTTCACTGAGACAGAATTTCTCTGGAGGCTTTAAAAAGAATGCCTGTAGCTGCCTGGAGCCTGCTCGTTCATTTCATCTCCAGACCAGATCCAGAGATGTGTATCCTTTTCAGCTGGAGACTGTTTTAAAATAAGACTATTTCCATTTGGGGGAAGGGTATAAAATACCTGTGCTGTGTACATGAAACACAGGCCCTGAAAAGAGCTTGTGTCAACCTGAGGAAAGAAGACCTATTTGCAGAATTGCCATCTGTGCTGGTTTTGGCTGGGATATAGTTAATTTGTTTTCACGGTAGCTGGTATGTTTTGAATTTGTACTGTAAACAGTGTTGGGTAGTGCAGGGATGTTTCATTTTTTGCTGAGGTCACCCACAGTTGTATGCAGCCAATTGTATTATATTGCTTTGAAATGTTATAGCACTTCTCACAGCACGATAATGAAGATTGGTGCTAAATCAGCAGCTGGACAATGGGTTAAATAGGCAACTGTAGGACAGACAGTAGGTACAGAAACTTCCCTGGCCCAACCCAGTCCTGTGCAGTGGTCCATAACTACTGGCATTTTTGGAGGTCAAAATACTTGTGTGTTTTATAAGCACATAAAGAAACTGAGGCCACAGTTAAGTAATTTGACAAACTTTGACAAGTTTGAATGAGCCTTTTTTAGAGAATTATGATGCTATAGTGATTGAGTGACATTGTTTAAAGTAGGCCAGGTACAATATCTTTGAAAAACTAAATCAAGATAAAATTTATGAAGACTGAAAAATAATAAAAACCCCACAACTTGGTAGAAGTAAAACTTACTGCAGCATTTGAAAGCAAATTTAAATAAAATCACATAAAAATCAAAGAGAATTTATACTAAGTGTGTACTAGAAGTCTGTGTAAATAACTGGCAGTACATTACCAGAAGAAGATGCAGAATAAGAAGTCTGGATCTGAGACAGTTGTGTTTAATATGAAATATACTAGAAAGAACAGCAACAAAAGACTACAGAGAGTACAGACAGCATAGCTTTCTAACCAACATTAACAGACTACGGTTTTCAGGCTTGGTTCAAGTCTTGGAAACTGTTTACTAAACCAGTGTGATTAGTAACCAAGAATAATATCAGAGGGTTTTTTCCAGAATCATGGACTGGGGCAGCATGAAAGGCTTTCCACAAAGGAGGCACAAATTAATGTTTGAAACACAGCAAAAATTAAACATAGTAGCTTTCCTCTTCTATCTCCTCCTGCCTTTTTAAATTTACAGATACATACCAAACATGTGAATCAAACATGATAACTGGCACATTCTGTTTATGTAATTCCACAGTAATTGGAAAATTTTTTACCACAATATTAAATAAAATCCACACCAACACTTTTTAAATAGAATTCTGCTCTTTTTTAGTGCAATAAAATTTATTCAAAGTGTTCACAATAAACTTATTACCTTCTTTGCGTTGCAGTTGTAAAAGGAACACTGCTGTATACTAAATTCATGTGTTAACTTAAGTTTATCCTTATTTTATTATGTTTATCTTAAAGGGCACATTTAGGGATGTGATTTCTTATCTCTGTGTTTTCACCTCTACAGTGGAAATTTAGTAGTCTTTATTTTAGCAGTGCTACTGTTTGAATGTATGCAAGTATGAAACAAACATTATTTATTTGGGGTTTCATGAGAGCATGTGCAGGTTCCAGCTTTTTGTTTGTTTCTTATAAGTTCACGGGTAATATTTGCTTTTCTTTGCACATTCTTGCTGAAATTTACTTAGATACAGAGGCCTATCAGTTTAGACCTCTCAGCATTCTTAAAATACCTTGGTGTGTGTCTCTGCCTTTCAGCAAAACAAAACAATGATTGTGAAAGTGGTGTTTTCAAACATAATCGTTTTGTGTTTAGTATTGCTGCAGACATTTACATTCTTTCTGTTGTCATTTTCCACAGTCATTTGCTATTTCATGACTTTTGTAATTATTTTCAATAGCTGAAAATTATTAGAAGTATGTTGTAGTGTGAAACAGAAACAGAAAAGCAAAGCAGAAACAAAAGCAGAGTGGAGAAGCAAATGGCTTACAAAATGACCAGTGCTTCTAGTTCTTGGTAGGCCCTCTATTTGAGCTGCACATACACTCTTTCCTCAACCCTCCTCTTTGTTTCCTTCCAAAATGTTGCCTGGATGCTAAGATTTGACAATTTCCCGTAATGCTGGTTCCCAGATTTCACTGATGCCACTTTTTGAAGTGGACAGAAGTGTTTTCCTTTAGTTGTTCAAGCAACTGAGGCAGATGCCTCTGTTGCAGTCAAGAGCCAAAAGTAAAACAGACAGGCGTAAGTCTAGCTGCAGTCTTTCCCTTAGTACAAGCTCCAAGGAGTTGACACATTATCAAGGCTTAAATGTATTTGCTTCCGTTAAACATGCAATGATTTAAAAAAATTAAATATGTGGTGCATTCTCTCATGTCGCTTCCAAAATTACAGAAAGCAATATGTGTTCCAGTGCCCAGCATTTGTCATTTATTCACTAATAATACAGGGCACCTTCAACATCATTTGCTCTGTACATCACTGGAAAATTGCATGCTGGGAATTTTGGTGGTCTCAGCACTCATGAACTTAAAATTCCTTGTAAACTTGTTCTCAGTGAGCTAAGTGAAGTTTTACTCCATTGCTTTTTTTATTATTATTTTTAATAGAATAGTTGTACAGACTCTTGATAGCACTATCTTTAGCAAAGGCTTTTTTATCTAATATTCATTGCATGTTTTTAAATTAGTTTTTTTCCCCACAATATTACTGTCTGTAAAAGCTAGTAAAATTATGGGTTATCAGCATTCCCTTTTTTTAGGAAATAGCGTTTTATTTGGTCAGATACTGAACTGATGTTTGAAAATGAGCAATAATAAAAAATGAAACATATTCAACAATGGACGATTAACAATGAGCATATAAAGAGGGTATTATGTAAGAGATGTAGCTGCAGGGAATTCAAGATGAGCTATAACGGATGGAGTTTCTGAGTCAGTGGGTATAATTAGGGAGAGTCTCAAATTTAGTATTACTATGGACCATTTTCATATCCACAGTCCAGCAGTGATATTTAATATCTGTGACAGACCTTCATATAAACAGCTTTAAAGAAATACAGTGCATAGCTTGAACACCCTTGGGTATACAGAGTTCACAGACTGCCTAATCTGGAGTAACATCTATTATTCCAAACTTGTTAATCAGGTGTTACAGTTGAAACAAACATACCATCACACCATGACAGAAGGGTAAAAAGAAACAGTGTTCAAGTATGGCAATGGTGTTTTCTTTTAATTTTTTATTTCATTTTCTAAATGCCTCACAATTGCTAAGCTTTAAGATAACACGCCACGTCGCTTTAAATCTAGGCATTGGACATCTGGGGAAGGATCACATCCTTACAGGGCGTCTTTGAAAGAAACAACAGAGCAAGCAGAACTGCTGCCAACAGGGAAAAGACAGAGCTAAGGGAGCGGAAGGAGAAGCACACAGGTGAGATCTTTATAGTGAAAAGGATTCCTGAAGAATCTCTTCTATTAAGACAGCTGATGTAGTAAAATGTATTTAGCAGGTGATTTGCACCTTCTTCCCTGTAATGGCCCACACTGACATCTGCCCATACACTGGTACTACCTGTGCCTTGGACGTGTGAAGATGGGAAGTCTTCTATGCTGTACTTCTCTTTGAAAACACAGGAGCTGCTCTGCTTTCATGAAGATTCACAACAGTAGCATGCAACTCCTGAGTATGGCTTGTTTGGACCCATTCATTTCAACCTCACAACTTAAGAAACGCAGTGAGTCCATTTCTCTTCGTACTAGGTACTGCCAGAGAATAACAGAATTGGTAATGGTTTCTTCTCACAAATGCTGTACAGGTTGGAGGAAAGATAACACAATAGACATATTGGAGGTTTTATTTTACATATTTAATAGCCTGTTGAAATAGTAATTGTGAGTATTGGTGCAGCTGCTCATTTGATTAACTTGATCTTGTTCATTTGACATGTTACGTGTTGTACTCTGCAAGCAATGTCTCTTTCACTCTTGTTTAATTTATGGATATGCTCTCTCCTGCATATCAGCACCTGTATGCCTGATTTCTCAGGCTTTAGGTCACAAGCTTATTTCCTTCCTAATCAACTCAGTATTATGTTTTCCTACAAGTCCTGTTTCCAAAAGACATGCTAGTAATGACATATTTGCTTCTCATCTTTCCACATCACTTTCATGCTTCAAGAATTGATTAAGCTACCACAGGCTGGTAAATTGTTCCAAATAGAGCAGACAGAATGACAGTGAAAATGTTTTGAGATTTGTTCTTTCTGACAAATGGGACAAATACTCAAGAAGAAGTTACTGAGGATAAGAAGTATTGTCTATAAAATATTGCAAACTAAATTTAAACTAAATGTGGAGATGAAGTTAAAGAACATGTTATAAATAAAACATACTTTTCCAAACATCATTTTCTGGCCACCGACTGTGGAAAGGAGCTGTGCTTTTCCAAGTGCTTTATGGTCAGTTTCCCACAGAGGTTATCAAGCTCTGATGCTGCTGGTTAATAGGTTGGAAACCGTACAACAAAAATAGACTTGGCTAAAGCGAGATATTTACTGACTTACGTGTCAGAAAGGGAAGAAGTAATTTTTTTTTGATGACCTAGAAAACTCAGTCCTTCACCCTCAAGATTAAATTGTGCAAAACGCAATGCACATGGCGACTTGTTTTTAAGTTAGAAGGTTTTAACTTTACTGATCTCTGCAGATTTTAAAATGCTAAAGATTATTTCTACAACACCCAGCTTTTGGATCATTTACAAGTTCTTTAAAGAACCCTTTCAGGACTCTGTGTGTGTGCATGTGTGTGTGTGTGTGCGCGCGCCTTTCTTAAGAAGTCCCAAGTGTCGCATTCCTCAGTTCCCCATCCTCTGGGCGTGCTTATTTAATAACACACAGTCAGACTAGAGATGGCATCTGCATATGAAGGCAGAGCTTTTTTGCTTTTCTCTGCCTTCTGGAGACTTAAGCCAAAGAATAGTCAGTCTGCTATAATCCTGAATTTAGCAGAAGTTAATTTCTGCTAAATCAGGCCCTAAAGAAAGATGAAAAATATCAACTCTCCTCTCTGTTTGGAGTGAAATTACTGGTTTTTAAAAAGGAAGTTAGCTAGTTGCAAAATCTAGTTTCTTCTTGCAACCACCACAGCTTACAGTGCACTGTGAAAAGTTTAAAAAAAAAATTTAAAATCACACTCCTCTAAATCCTTCTAAAATACAAGGAGAGAGAGCAAAAGGAAACATCATTGTATTTATTTCTGTACTTCTTAGTGTTCTTTCATATGTTTCATGTAGAAACAAACATAGATACTTCTATTCTACAAATAGATTTCTATTACAGTACTAGCACACTGAAAGAAAAACCCAAGCTGGTGCTTTTCTTTTTTTCAATTTTCCTGAAGTGAATGAGATTCTTCTCTGTTTACTCTACTTAAAAATTACAGACTCATCTCTAGAACTTCAGTTAGCACAAAATTAAATAATATTGCTCTTTAACTTCAATGGTCTTTATTGAAAGACGTAAAGGTAAAACTCTGTCTTATCTGCAGTGATACGGTTAGAAGTCCTGAAAATCTCAAAAACCGTCAGAAGCCTTTTATTTGTAAGAAGTCTTTTGTGTTATACACTCTTTTCATTTTCTAGACTTCTACAATACCTGTTAATCTGCTGTATATATATTCAAGTTTGTAGGGATATCTGTTACCATGTTACCATGTAATGATGGAAGCATGATGGTGTTTAACAGCATAAAAAAAAACCTTGGACCTAATCTCCTAGAAAAAATGTGCTTTGAGGTTTTAAATGGTCCTATTTAAATACTTCTCTGTTCCAGAAATAACTGTGATTTTTAGACTGCCTTCCTAGGAAATTCAGTCATCCTGGGAAGTGGCATTTGATGCACTGTCAAAATACTTTTTTCTGTTATTTAACTGTACTCCACAAAAGATTCAGCTCATCATAACAGATGACAAGTGCCTCTTTAAATTAAAATTACAACACCCAAAAAACCAGACAAAAATCGTTTAAAGGGTCATGCAGAAAACAAACAATAATCAGACAAAAACGAGACCCACACCGGAAATCATTGCAATTTCTTGACACCAAGCGATCCTAAAAATAAGCCACCCTCGTCCTCAGCACATGATACGTTATGTATCTTTGTGGATTATGAATAAGCAGTAAACAACAAGACCATTACAAAGCAATAAACCAGTATCTATTAAATCTAAGCACAAAGAAGACTCTCTTTGGAAAGTTTGGTTGAGTGCATATTGACTATAATCCATCCCATTCTCTTGCTTATAAAAATGCAACCTGCTCAGCAGTGCTTGATATGTAGATGAGATGAAAACCAGATTTAACTTTTTGTAAGTAACTGGTGACACACTAGTTCCAGTTTTCCAACTGATCTGTCCTACTTTTTTTTTCTAGCAACCTTCGTAGTTGCCGCAGCTCAAACAGTAACTTCTCTCACTGTGAGGAAAAGGGGACGACTCTACCCTTGTAAGGCGAGATCCCATTACAGATTGTTTCCTCTGCTGTCCACACCTCCAAATAAAGCACAAAACTTGTAAAGCTGAATCGAAGGCAGAAGAATAAAAGAGTTCTTGAGGATCCACTAAAGAAAAATATTATCACTTTTTATTTAGAACACATTCAAATGTTTGACCGAAGCATATTTGCTTAATAATTAGGCAAGCAGAGAAACAAGTTGTGGGGACCTCTAGAGAAAGTAGTTAACAGGTGTGGTGGAGGAGAAGGTCTGAAATGTTGATGTGTCCCAAGTGTGAATCATTTGTGCTCGTTTCAAATCCAGTTTTGCATAACATTATACCAACAAGCATACTGGTGTAACTAACATGGAGAAAATAGCTCAGAGGAACTGAGAACTGCAGGTGATAAACAGGGGTGGAATGTGAGTCTGTGCCAATTCACTGGTTGGACAGGGAGGAACAGCAGTACATTACAGAAGACCTTTGTGTGTCTGTATGTGTATATATGCACACATACATAACATACTGCAATAGTTTGGGAAACTCTTTGTGAGCAAAGGAGGTTTGGGAAGCTTCATTTTTACCATCAGAACAGCTGCTTTTCCTAATGTAAAACATTGTAAATAGCAGTGAGAAGTCTGACAACATATTCACTTTGTAGAAAGGCAAAAATTTAATACATCATCCAAACTGTGAAAAGCCAGGCCAATTTAGAGATGAGTTAAATAAGAGTAACTAAAGTGAGATGAAGATCGTTTCTTCAGATGATTTTTAAGTTACCTGTAAAGAGCTGATACATTTACTTAGAAACTAAAAGCACAGGGAAAAGTTTTGCTCTTAAAGGGAAAAAAAAGAAAAAAAAAAGAATTTTTACCAAAAGCTGTTCTTCATGATTGCAATTAAAATCCCAGAGAAGAGATGGTCTTTCCTTGTGGAATCTTTTGACATTAGAAAATGTTGATGAAAACAAAAGGGGAAATGCATGCGTCACAAAAAGAACGAGTTCAGGAAGAGATGAAGCCAAAATCCAGAAGGCTGACCATACAGCACTCCCTTTAATAGCAAGCTTTTCAACACGGGGAGTTTTGGGGCCATCCTGTGTACTCATTCCCCTTCATTCATCCATAGCAAAAATACAAATGATGCAAGTGCTAACAGGATACAAAACTGACCTACAGCTGTCATGGGGTTTCCATTCTTTTCCACATTCCATGGCTATGCTAAATTAATATAAATGTTTCTGAGAGTGCTAAGGGAAAAAAAAGATGTTGCTTGTTTAGACAATTTTAATGAAGGTCTAACCTTTTACATCAAACATCAGTTGCCTTCATTTACTTTCTGGCAGCAGTTCATATGTTTTCAGCAAAGGACACAATTTAATGACCATATACCAGATTATTTAAATGAATGGTTCTAATGAGTTCTTTGAATAGGTTTCTCTAAGAAGAAAGCATGAAATTACTTTCTCAGTTGGGATTTTTTCACACATTTTAAGAAAAACATACATAATCACTCTACAGAAAACACAGGCCTTACTTGCTTTTAGCAATTCCATGCCTTTGCATGCTAATAAACTAGTTATTTCATGGGAGTGAGACACCAGAATAGTAAATTGATGTTTTAATATATTATTATTTCCTAAGAAACACTTTTTCCTATAGAAAAGGGGAAAATACTTTTCATTTTAACAGAATGGGACATCAGTTTATGTCTAAATAATGAAAAGATATGGACAGGGCTGATACAATAGGCCTAAATTAAAAGGCTCCAAAACTAGACTTGATTATTAACTTATTAATACTCCTGAGAAAGAAATACATCCAAGTTCCACTGGGATAAACTCAAGTGAATTCAAAGTAATTTCAAAATTACTGAACTTGGTCCCTGACTATTTACTCTTCCTTGTGTTACTTATTGCAATATGAAGTGTTAATTTCATTCAAATAAATAGGATTGGGCAAAGTCTAAATACATTTGCAGCTGTCTTTAATGATGTCTTTCACTTCTGAGCCAGCAGAGTGTTCTTTGTATGATTGATCTATTTCTTTAAAAGTGGCTTTATGGTTTAGCGTGATTTAATTGACCTGATTTTCTCTATTAATTTTGTACATATACAAATAACAGCACTGCAATGAAAATGAATGAATTCAACCTGAATGAGAGATTTTAGAATATTTAATCATCAGTATTTTGCCTCAAAATAAAATGTGGTTTTCCTATGGAATAATGTAATAAAATGGGCCTGGTGTTGAAAGTCTGGTTAGTCAAGAGATTGTCCAAGCAGGGTTCCAACAGCTGGCAGTCTTTTCCTGAGTATGAAGTTAGTAAAGACATTCATTTGTGCAGAAGGTAACTGATGTAGTTCACTGTCATTTTGTTTAAACATTTTGTTTAAATTTTTCAGATTCCACTGTGATTTCTATGGCTTTGACTTAGTTTTACGTGTTGCTGTTTCTAATTTTGTTCTAACCTTCTTTATGGCTTCTGGGTGAAACCACTACAAGAATCCAAGGAAAATGCCTCGTCTCATTCTTCACTCCTCCTGCCCGTGGAAATGTGCTACAGCTGAAAGAGATTGAATCTTAAGCAATCAGTTTGCTAAAACCTTTCCATGGCCTTTCATTATGTTGCGATGGAAGTATCTTCTTGTGTCAGTCATTACTTGATGATAGAACTATAGTCAAGATGTGCCTCCTGAAGGCATCCTAACACAAATGCTCTTGTTTTTCATGGTAAGTTTTTTATCTCATGGTGTAATATTTAATTACTAAAATACTTAGCAATCATTAATATTAATAAACACCTTTGTTAACTCTAACCTCTAGAGTCTTTAGCATTAGGCAGATACACATCAAATGCTTAACAGGTACCTTTAAATACATTCAGTTTAAAGAAAAGTCTTCAATTTTCTCAAGAGAATAATGCGGTTTAAGTTTAAAAAATTATTCTTTCTCACTCAATAAGGAACTCTTTCTTTCAGTAAGACAAAAAATAGAACCAATTTGCTCCTACAAGATTGATCACGTTTGCAATACTGAATGTATTGCTTCCTAGGAAGAAAACTTCATTTTACTATTTAAAAAAAATTTCTAAGATCAACCGAAAAGGTCTCCACCTTAAAAGCATTTGAGCATGCCACTTAGAAGCAGTCTGTGGCTATTTTATATGGTCTTTAAAGTCCTCAATAATCCCATAAAGTTTTAACCTTTATTTTATTGGTTCCTGTTACTTTGTGTGTTGTATGTTTAAAGCCAATGAAAAAATTTTTCATGCATCACATGAATTTGTATTTTACTGTTCACATAAAAAAGCTTTATAATACCTTTTAGTACCTCAGTTTTGCGTATGAATTATATAATTGTCAGCAGGCATTATTCTGAACTGTAGTTTCTGGACCAGAAAACCATGTTTAAATCACCCTGGGCATTAAAATGAAATGGGTAAATGACTTGACTGCATGGACTGCCGGGGTCATCCTGCAGCAGAACACATTATGAAATCAAGTATTAGTGTGTCTTTAATTGTGAAGCAGGGTAAACGTTATTCCAAGGGGATTTTTTGTTTACTTTTTTTTTTTTTTAACTGAAAAGTGAACAAAAAGTGAGGAATTAAAATGTGGAAGGTATAAAATACTCCATCAGCAACCAAACCTTGCAGGGACATTTCAGTTTTCATGCAGAAGAGGTAAAGCTTGGTGAAGGACTTTCTAGCTACAGTAATGAACGAAGTCACCCTAATTAAGATTACTAACCTTTTCAGTATCCTTTACTTCTACGAAGCATTTTTTAAGTTTCAAAAAAGTCTGGCTTCTCCCCAGACAGTTCAAAGAAATCACAGATGTTGCTCAGACAAAAATCTGATGCTGCATAAAGGTTGCAATTTGGCCAGGCCTGTCATGTTAATGCCAATGGAAGCCAGTGGGTAAAATGACAGCAAGCTTCTCATCGAAAGAGAATCAATACTGCTCTACAAATAAGAAACTAAATAAGGCTTTAGAAAGTTTCAGAGTGTTTGTAAATAGTTTCATTTGGCAGTTCTTCTCTCATAAAATGAGACCCTGAGATTAGCTCGGTTGGTCAGAGCATGGTGCTAATAATGCCAAGGTTGTGTATTTGATCCCTGCCCAGGCCATTCACTGAAGAGTTGGGCTCGATGATCCGTATGGGTCCCTTCCAACTCGGATTATTCTGTGATTGTGTGAAATATCTTGGTTTTTTCCTCTTCTGAAATGCACAAGCCAAACACAATTGCACGCTAATTTACCTGATAGCTTGGCAATTAGCACCAGTCAGAAACTATTAAAATGAAACAGACCAATAAAATTATGCAATAAGGAAAGCTATAGATAATAACATATAGTGACAACCACTATTAACAAACTGATGCAAACAGTCCACAGGACATCCGTGGGAGCTGTGGCCAGTGCTCCCCATTCCCAGCAGGACCCAGCAGAGGGGCGGTGTGAGGCTGGGGAAACTGCTCTGGGGCCCCTCTCCATTCCTCCCCTCCAGGTGTCCGCCCCACCCAGGCACTCACCTTCCTGCCACCCAGGGCCTCGAAGTGGCTCCGCAGCTCCTCCACAGTGACAGGGACGTGCTCCACCAGCTGAGATCCACCTGGGGTCTCCTCCTTGAACACATCTGCCCTTCTGCTGTCTGATGGCATCTTCTCCAGGGTGATCTTATCCGGCACCAGGGATGGTGGGGCTGGTGAGTGCTGGAACATCAGGCCCGGTCTTCTAGCATTGGCAGACTCCCATCTCTGCTTGAGGAGCTCCACGGAGCCCTTCTGCAGGGGCAAGTCTGCCAGCTCCAGCATGCCCTGCCAATGCAACATGTGCCTGGGGTCAGAGACCAGCTCATGGTGCCGGCAGAGGCCACCATGGAGTGGCTCACGAGCCTTTGTGGGATGGAGGACAGGCCGGGACACAGGCTGGTGGCTGGGACAAAAGCCACTTCCCAATGGAAGATGCAAGATCCAGTAAGAGCAGATCCAGTAGGAGTCAGTGAAAGGGTTCAGTGTGTTCATACAAGAGGAATATGTGAATTAGAGAGCGAATTAAGGGTGCTGTTCGGATATTTTATTCTTAAGCTTGACAGCAGAATTGCTGTCTATCATGAATGGAAAAGCAGCAGGCATGCAATTAGTGAGAATTCCAAACAAAGTGGGGTTAATGAATGAGTACCTGGTAATCAGTGTGTGCTGCATGAAAGGTATTGTGACAGGTGACTGCTGATTTCTTTAAGAGCTGATACAGCTGTCTGTGTTGTGGGGTGAGTCACAGCATTTTAAAGCAGCTGGGAGACAGAAAGGCTACTGCATTAGCTGAGAGAGTGCTTGGGTAGTCTGGAAACACAACCCAGGGCAGTTCACCTAATTGCACTGTAACTCTTGTCAGGTAAATTGCTAAGTGTTGATATTCAACCTTTCTGATCAGTTGGCTGTGCTCGCAGAGACTTACTCTGTCTTTCTTACAGTACGCTTGGGAAGGAAAATTGCCATTTTGTTATTTTGCACCAGCTGATGGATTCTGCTCCCCTTTTCCTGAAATCAGCTCCCAACAGGTTTGATTTTGATGTTTCCTGCCTTGTAGCAAGTACTCAGATGGAAGTTTTCACATCTCATTCTAAAGGAGATTTAAGTCAAAAGAATATGACTTTAAAATAGTAAAGAGAAAGAAATGTTACCAAGAACTGAGGCCCAACAAGTAACTAAAATCTCAATTCATTAGTCCCTTTCTTTTTGGAAAGGGATTCTTGTATGTGTGTAGCTGTCCTTTATATGCTTATGTTTGATAGCATTTAATTTAATCTGCATTGTTGGGAGTTGGACTTGGGGGTTTTTGAGTAATTTTTTAACCAGAATTAATTTGGTCTGTAATACTTTACTTAGGAGTAAAAAACACGGGAGAAGTGTTGGGTATTTGATGTACTCCAAGAATAATTTTAAAAGGAGACTTCAAGGTCCACCTTTCTTGAACAATACATAAAGAATTTCTAGGCTCACAGTTTTCACCTTCTGTACAACCAGAACTTGGCCCAAGAATTGTTCCTACTTTAGTTTTTTGGCAGAACTACGCTGTGATTATGGTTAACATCCTGCTAGTTTTCCTTAACTGACACAAGCTGTCTCCCAAACCCTTCCTGCAAGCAAAAGAGTGACATCCTTCCTTCCCCTACCACATCCATCGAAGTACCTGTTCCATCAGAGATCCTAAATGGGTCTGGCTTCTGGCCCAAAATGAAGAACAGCTGTTAAATTCCCCAGTTGCAAGAATGTTCATCCTAATTCACAGCTGTAGGTTAGAAGTACTCCTGATTTACACTGCATCTAAGGATTGGCTCTAGGCTGTGGAGCAGGCTTTTCCTAGTTCACTTGAGAGTGCTTATGCAATACACACATTCTCCTGTATTTTGCTTCATTGCTGGTGGGTCCTTTTGTTGGTGTCAGTAATTTTCAGGGTATGTGTCATGTCTTTCAAAAATAGTCTGGAGTGCACCTGCTTCCCTCTCGCAGCTCTCAAAATACTGTGAACTAATTGTGGTAGCTTCTTTTACTCTTGTCTGGTGTGGGACCTATGGCTGATAGACAGTGGATAAAAAGAGTATTTGCTTTGTTCACATGCATGCGTTGGATGAAGGGAAATTGTGTGGAAATTCAGTAGTTCATAAAACTGGATCCTCACCCCACAAGAGAGATTTCATTGTAACAGCTGCATTCCTGCAGGAATAAATTTGAATGTAGACCCAAACTTGACTTTCAGCCACTTTCTCAAGATGTGTTTTAATCAAAGTGTACCTCTGAAACTTGGAGGAGGAAGGGAGAACCAAAACCAAGGACCCAAACCAGGTTTGGGTGTGTTCTAGAGGTCATTTGAAGTTTTCACATTTTTATTACTGATGTCTCTGATCTTCTAAGTTCTTTCCCTACTTGTTCATAGTAGTTTCAACCAATGTAGAATATTAATGATAATTTATGTTAAGTAAAGTATTTGAGGAATACTGGATATCTAGGATTGTCATTTATTTCAATTGTTTCCTGAGCTTTTTAGTGCCTTATCCCTTCTGAAAATGTAGGAAGAAAATAGAGGAAATGAGAAAAGCACAGATTTTGAATTTGACCTAAATCATTATTATAATTTTGTACTGGTTCTGCTGGTTGTAGTTTTTAACTTTTACTGTCCATCTGTAAAATTATCTTAAGCGACAGGGAGAACAGGAACTGTTGCTTTTATCAGGTATCAGAGTTTTTTTCTTTTGTGTCTGCTATTTTTGTCTCTCAGTTGTCTATATTTGTCCTCTGGCCTATTTATTTCTCCCCCAAACTTATCTTGATTTATTATCTCATCGTCACAATAGACTTACTACATTATCCAATTAGCTGAAATACAGGCAAATTGGTGGGTCTGTGACTATGCTCTTCCCAGCAGATGCATAATAGGAGCCCACCCATGTGTGGGACTGGTGGCAAGGTAGAACTTACAGTCATGCTTTCAGTCCTATTGCACCCTCTCATAATAGGTAAGAACCCATAAAAATAAACAACATATTTAAAAGAAATTATTAATGTGATAGGATAAAGATTTTGGTCAGATTAAAATTCTGCAGGGAGCATTGTCCTCTCATTTTCCTTGGTTTGGAGGCTCCAGTGTGCTTGTGTGCCAGAAAGTGATGTGTTGGAAAAAGGAAGATTGCAGTATGAAAAAATTATGTTAGTGAGCAATCATTCTGGCAGAAATGGATGGTGGATTTTTTTTTGAAGAAAGTACCGAAAATGCTATATAACCGTTAAACATAAATCTCTGTGAATGCCACCTATAAACCTTTTGCATTGATGTGTTTGTTTTATGAGGCCAGTGATAGTACAGCATCCAAATACTGCAGTCAAACGGTAAGTTTTCCTTTTTTTGTGTTACTTCTCTGGGATCTTTTGTATCTTTCTCCCACCGATTTTATAAGAGGCCTGCAGTAATTCGTCATTTCATGTTATAAATGTGATAAATTTGTACTTTTCTTGAACAAATAGCTCTGGGAAGGTCTGTGGATTTTGCGGACTCATGAATTGCAGATATCCAGTAAACATCAGGATTTTTTTAAAATCAGAAGTTGTTGATAAATCTGTCTTCACAGTAGGATATTGAACTGGTATTGTTTTTCTTCACTGTAAATGAGATATGTCCTCCTCTACTGTTCACAGACTGTGTATTCTTTTGGTAGGTGAACATATGCATTCAAGGAAAGAGCTGTTGAGGAAAACTGTTATCAGTTCTGCTGTGTGTTCCTTTGCCAAAATGGCAACCTGCATTTTCATCATATTCTTGCTATCTTAAATGTTTCTTACACGTAAACTCTTTCATTTGTTCACTAGCGAAGGAGTAAATAGAAATTATAAAAATAGGAAACTGATACTTGTAGAACTATTTGTGAATAGTGTTGCTTGTATCCCCATGGGATGATACCATCATGCATATTATACTGGTAAGTCCTCTCCTAACTTGAGGAAACTGTCTGTTGTCAAATAGATGGCCTTTACCACTGCATATTGAGCTGGATTTCCTTCTCAATTTAAAAATCAACTCAAAAAACCCAACAAAACAAACCACAACACAAAAAGAATCTCACACCAAAAACCCCAAAAATCTTTTGAGGACAGGATTTGACAAGTCCTTTTCATGGTCTGCCATGCTACTTCATCCAGCTCTTGCATCTGAGACCTTCCTTTCTGTCTCACCCTGATTCCAGTTAATCTTCACTGTCAGGAGTCCCAAGCACGAGGCTCCATAGGATATCTTGGGATAAATTATGAAAGAACAACACATTGCAAATGAAGACTGTATATTGTTCAACCTAATGTTTTTCCCAAACCGCTGAAGAGCAACCCCCAGGATCCAGAGGAAGCTGCAGAACAACGAGCAGCTGACCCCTTACTTTATGGCAGTTCTGAGAAGGGACACAGAGGGGTGAAAGAGGGCATCGGTATCTGCCTAAATTCTCCACTAAATCTAGTCAAGAATAGAATAAAATAGTTCAGTTGGAAGGGATTGACAGCAATCGTGTAGTCCAACTGCAGTACTCACTGGCCACTTTGCTAAATATTCTGTCTTCTGCTAAGGACTATCTATATGTGCACACAGTAGCTGGGCACATGTTTCTGACACCACTACTTGAAAAGCTTGTAATTTCTTCTGCAGGTAAGCAGAGCCTCCAGTATCTGTAACATTTCTTCATTTACATTTCAGACACTTCTTAACAAAAGCAACTCAGACAAGTTTATGAAGAGCTAGAATAGTTCTTTGTTACTACAAACTGTAAAGCACTTCCAAATTCCTAGTTGTATTTTGAGAAAATACATTATTTGGGGCTATCGTTTAACATGCCAACCTTTATCCTGATACAAATGTGCATAGGTAAATAATAAAACTTTAAACGTTGTTTCAACTTTGAATTGTGACAGACCCTGTTCTAGCTAGTGTAACAAAGTTCCAATATTTTAAGGCAAATCACGCTGAAACATTAATTTCTCCTATCTTACCAGCAAAATCAACACATTTATCATCTAATAAGAGAGGACTAAAAAGTGCATAATTCAAATTCATGAGATTGAGAAAAGACATCTTATTATTTTTCCTTTTATCCCACCATTCTCATTTATTACATGAGCAGTATCAGGCCTCCCAATAGACAGCCTATTTACAAAAACAAAACAAACAAGGAAAAAAAGCATAAATTGCATATTTGCTCTGAGTTTTCTTACCGCTGTGTTCTTCTCTGTCAAGTTTTCCAGTTGTGACTCTGCTGCACTCATTGCGTGCGTATTTAAAGGAAGATAATTTTAAACATTCTCTAATTCGTTGGTCTCATTTGACTAACGAACATGAGGCTTGATAGACACACGTCTGGTAGTAGTTACAAGACACCAAATCTCTTGCGTGCTTGCGTTGCCGATGTATTATTTAGTGAGGCACGGAGGTAAGGTACGCTTTCTGCCGTGCCTCTGGCTGGGCTGGGTGCGCTCACCTTACACTGCTTAGCACTAGCAAAGGCTGCAGGCAGCAGCTTTTGTTTCAGTGCTCTTTGGCAGGAAACGAAGCACCTTCCAGTGAAAAATTGTTGCTTCTTAAGTACCTCGGGAAGGTTTGGAGAGAAAGTACAATTGGTAAGTCATAAGTCAAATGGATAATAAAGTACTACGTCTATTTGTATAATTCAGACCATCTAAAGATACCACATTCCAATGCAGCTGGCTTTCTTAATAATAAACATATTTGCTTTTAAACAATTTCATTGTGGACCAAAAGTACAGAGTATAAATGATACAGGAAAAATGTCAGAAGGATTTTCGAAGATCTTCCACTCCCTTCCACTCTGCTTTCACCTACAGTGTTCCAGGGGTGTTACTCTTTTTTCTCCCCTCCTGTCCCAGTCCACATCTGTCACAATTGCATGTCAGCAGGTGAAGACTGTGGTCAACAGATGCTGCCTTTTGACATTTGCCCACCTCACCGCTGTGGACAAACGCAGCTGAATTCTGGGTTTTCTGGGCCACTGACCCAGTGGGCAGCCATGTGCTACTCAGCACAGCCATCCTAGCCTCCAGAATCCTTTTTCCAACGGCGCCAGCCAGGAGGACGCCTGCAGGGACAGAACGTGTTCTGCAACCTCTCCCCAGGTTGGTGTCCTTAGGGACATATTTTTGGGTGGACTGTGCAGTAGATAATAACACCTACACATAGGCGGCACCTGCTCTTCATTGTTACTCTCAATTACTTGGCTAACTTCAGGTTCTTTCACATAGCCAGCTGGGCAGGAGTAAGTGCTCAGTCAGCTCCAGCATGCCACACGTGATTCTCTTTGATTTACACTTGTTTTTCTTTCTTTAGTGTAATTGAAGCTTTTTTGACTTTCAGGCTAAAGCTCCTTGTCCAATAGAAGTTTAAAGGTACTTCAGCAAAGTAAAGGCTACACTAAGAGTACCCTCTTGTTTCCACTCTTGTGCCACATATTTTGTAACTCATAAAAATGATATGAAGTTTTACTTTAAAAACAGAAGACCACAGAATGTACAAAACAATAAATTTATTTAAAATACCTACAAAGCTCTTTCAATTTTCCCCCATACCTTTGAAATAGTGACAAAGCTTATACTGGAATAAAACTTACTATTCTGCAACTTGATTATATGTGACTCATGCTTCAGTCTAGTGTTTAATGAGAGGTGGTTAAAAATCTGTGTGCAGAATCTCCTCTTTCCTGCCCTTGACAGTTATATTTACTTCTTTGTAGTTAGTACACAGAATTGCCAAATCACTGTGCAGGTTCTTTCCCTCTCTCAAGTTTGATTATGGCTAAATGACTATAAGGCAACAGGGAGTTAGGCCTCTTGTTTCATGGTATGTTTTAAATGGAAGGTTCAAAAAGCTCGTGGCTAATATTGCAGAGCATGAAATCCCTGTTCTGACACTCATCCATCTCATTGCTACACCTCCATAATTTCTATGCACTCCCCCAGGTCTGTCCTTGTGAACTGGTAGAATGCTCCTATATACTTTCAAAGCTCTTGTAACTGAGCAGCCTAACTGAAACTACAGAGGAACTTAAGCAATTTGTTGCATTTAGCTTTTGCTTAAGAAAATCTATTTAGTCTTTTCTATTTTTTTAAATTAGGATTATGTTTTAAAATAAGAATTTTCTTTATCAATATCTGCTTTCCGTCATTCCTGATAAGTCTTCAAGCACAGTCATTGTGAAGCTGTTTGATGTACATTTCAGTCCTCTGAAAGTGGCTTTCTTGGTTAACCTGTTCTTGGCAAAAGTGAAATTGGAGAGAAATCCTACAGAGACCTCTTTGCTTCTATAGAGAACCAGGAAAAGAAGTCAGAAGTTTGTAGCTATAATGACATAACCTGAATTACAGCAACTTGGTCCTCATGGTCATGGTAAAAGGAGATGCACATTACCTGTCTGCATTAGGGTACCATCTGCTCTACATTTGTATTTGGCTGACAGCTAATAAATGTCCTTGGGAATATATTACAGGAGGATGCACAAAAAAACCCATTTTAATTTTGAGTTTTAACAAAAAAACCCTGATACATGAATTTAAATAAGGAGTTTTGAGTTAGATGATCTGTTTCAAAGTAGGATTCTGGGTTTTCTTTCTACACAGATAGAGCCAGTGAAATGGAAGTAAGGAGTTTATAACCTCATCGCTGTAGTCAGTGTTCTGGGAGCCCTGAACTGCAGCCACGTGTGACTGTCGTGGCTCCATCTTGGCAGGAATACATGAATCAGCACAGAAAGCAGGATCGTTTTGTGAACTTGTGAGCAGAGCAAGCCTTGGCAACATGTGCTAAATACCTGGGTGAAATTACCAGGATTATGGTATGATTCACTCAAATTGGATAACTTTAATCGATCAGTTATTTTCAAATGGAAAAATTGCAACTGGCTAGCTTCTTGGGAAGAATGTGTTATGACTATGTTAATAATAATTCCATTAGTATAATTCACTGAAAATAACCCTTATGTTATTTCAAGAGACGGTGGCACCCATTAAAAACACAGCTGATGACGGTGGATGGTCACGCCTCTGACTCTAGAGACCAGCGCTCACTGTGCTTAATCACTAACTCTCCATTATAGAGAAAAATATTTAGGATGCCTTAACTCTGCATTTAACATCTCTCAGGAATGGCTGGTGAAATGCCATATGCACCGCTTTTCAGCATGATGGATAATAATACCTTTTTTCATAATACCTCTGTATCTAAGCCAGAAGAGTTCCACAATGAGGGATCTTGAAACAAGTATATTGTAGTTACCTCAAACATCTTTCTGAGACTATCATGAGAAGGATTTCTGGTTAAGTTTTCCACATGAAAGACAGTATTAATAATATATATATCTTAAATTCTTTCTGTTATTTTAATAGGCGTTGTTTGCCATGTGCCTTCGTAATGGAAAACAAAGGTTTCAGTGGAGCAGTTTTTACTCTTTTGAATATATGAATATTTATTATCATTTCATGACATTATTATGATGATGAGCATGTGAATATCTCCTGGAAGTAAATGCATCTTGCATTTATTCTCCCTATAGTTCAGCATGTGGGAGCTTCAGTGTGTTACAGAGTCTGGTGTGCTGGAATCAGTCAAGGCAATTGTAGCCTTGGTTGTCAGTTTTGACAGCATTAAACAATTTGAAAATGATTCGGTGTTTTCAAATTTGATACTATGTATGAAACAGAGATGAAAAAGGTCCCACTTTTTTGAAGGAAGCAAAGATCAGTGTGGACAGGCCGTGAGCTGACCTAAACAACTCACCAAAGCTCAGTACAAAGACTAAGACAGGCTAGTCCAAGTGCATTGGGTAACATTCAAGCAATAGAAGAGTGATCTGAATGAAGTATTAATATCAAGACAGACCTTAAAGACAAAGTCAAGGAATAAAACGAGTGCTAAAGGCTGAAGCAGTATTTTGAGATACTTGGTGGACAGAGAAAAGGTGCATGACCAGTATAGGGAGTACACGTGGCAAAATGTACCTAACACTCATGTTGAACAAAATATTGATGGTGCAGAGAAGGCATATCTGTTGTTGACCATGCTTGTTTTAGGAATGAGATTTTTGTATCTTAATGTTGACTGATTAAAAGTACATAAGTTGATCCACTTTTGCTATCACTACACTTAAACATAGGGAAATAACCTCTGACATGAAGAGAAGGTAAAATCTTCTTGGTATGGATCATGTCAGAATGGAATCAATTAAAGTACGACAAGGTTATGAATTTTTTCTCTCTCTTATACCTGATTAATCTTTTCATCTTATCACTAGGGTTTTATGGCTTAAGAGTGTCCATACCAGTGCCTGGAGTCTTCCCTTGGTCTCTTCTAAGCACAGAAATTTTCCCACTGGGAATACTATGTGGAAAAAGATTTTTTTTTTTCTCATAAGAGTGAGGTAGGGTTGGGGGTTGGAGGGGGATATTCTTTTTTGCATTTGTTTCTCCACAGAACAGTAGGAGCACTGTAGTAAGACATACTTTCAGTGAAGTTTTATGCCCAAGAGGCACAAATAGGTCTGTGATGTTACTATTTCATCTTGTAAGCACAAGGCCTTGCACAACCACAAGAATAGGGAAGTAAATAAAAATGAGACATATGTGAACCTGTGCTGTCCAATGTGGACTTATGGACCTCACAGGATAGGATATTGCTGTAAATGTCTGCATCTCTTTTTTTACAAGTGGTTGCAAAAGGTTAAGGGTAAAGACAAATGGAAATGAGTTAAGATAGGCATTGTCTCTGATAGAGATAAATCAGCAAAAGTGTGTCAAAGATCCACCAGATCTGGGCATAGTACTCCAGACAGGGTCTCTTGACAGCAGAGTAGGGGGCACATCAACTTACACAGGTTTCAGACAGACTAAATTATGTGGTCTCTTTAACTTCTGAAATATTCACTATTTTCAACTTACAACTGCAAAGAAGCTCCAGTTGCTTTGTAGTGAATTGTCTAAATAAAATTTAAGAGTATGATAACACGAGGTCTTCGGAAAGAGAAGGTGATGAGAACATGCAGATAACTCATATCTGCTCTTCTGCTATCTGTGTCAGAAAACTACAGCCCTTTTCCAGAGTAATAAGCTTAACAAAGAGGCCTTACCATAGAGGCATTTTGCCTCCTTTCACCTTCTTCCTCATTGAATAATTTCATCATAAGTCACGGTATATTTGTATGCTGGCAGTGCTCTAACAGAGGACCTGTTTTCCAGTATATGCAATAATGTACAGTATTTTTTCTGAATGAGATTAATTTACAACATACAGCCGCTGCTTATGCTCCTCTCAATTAAGCCTGATGTGCCCTTATTGTCAAGAAAGGCAATCATAATTTTTGTAATCTGTCTTTTAATTCATAGGGACAATGACTTCTTACTTCTTGACTTAAGAAGACAAATTATTTTGTGATTACTAATCAAAGTTATGGCTAATTGATTTTTGTTAGCTCACCAAAGAAATATTAATTCTGTATAACCACAAGATAATTAAGGTGCTAGGAAGGGACAAGGAGCATGTGCTCATGTGCTCTTACAGAAGAGCCTCCTGAGAAAGAAAAGGACAGTGCTAACAGGAGATGGTAGTCCTTGGGCATTACACGTGTTTAGGGCCTGCCATGGAAGACCTGAAAGTGCTGCCTGGTCTCTGCTTGCACAGAATGAATATTTATTTGGGAACTGGAGGTAGAGGGAATAGTGAGCCTAGCCTTTTTAACAGCATTTAGGTTATACTCTTTTAAGCAGGTCATGGAATAATATCCACAGTCTCGTTAATTTTCTGTAAGACCTCCCACCTCACTGGCTCAGTGCAGTGGCTGTATCGGCTTGAGTGAAAATTGACTGGATGAGTGAACTCATTTGTAGGGCCTCACAATGCTCTTTGGCCTTTTTTCACTGCCAGTCCGTGGTATTTTTGCTTTCAACTCCCCTTCTGTATTGGAGGAAAATGATTTTTACAAGAATGTGATGAGTTTTCTGCAGAGTGTGTTAATAGCCCCAGTGGAGCCAGTAGTCCTGCTGGGATTCAGAATTCTTTTAAAATGTGATGACTGTTGTTTAGAGGGCATGGGGACATCATTTCAGACATTAGCATTACTTTTGGTATTAAAAGGAAACCTTAAAAATAATCCAAGAAGAGTTTAATATCAGAATTGGGTTTTTTAGTATGCATCAAAGCTTCCCTTCTGGCCTTTCCTTGCCTTCCCAAACCATGCAGAGCAGCAGCAATATTGTTCTGAGGCAGCTGTGCTTTGAGTGTGTCTGCTAATCCTTGTCAGCTGTGGCAGGCAGTCCCCACCACAGTGCCTATTTTATTTATTTATTGCTGCACTCCTCTTTCTTTAATTGGAAAAACAAAATGTTTGGATTCACACAAACCTATTACAGAATACTGATTTCTTTGTTTTTTCTAATAAGGTTTAAGTTCAGAGTGGTTTTTCGACAAGGAGACTAATAGGGAGAATACTAAATAAGGAAAACGTAATAATTCTGTCAGTATGGCTTTCCTTTCAGCTCAAGTTGTTCATGGGCTGGGGTAAGCAGCTACCTGAGGATTATGGCAGGGAGAATGTGCCAGAGAATTTATCTTAAGAGTTTAAAAGTAAAAGTCTGGCTTGCAGAATACAATAAAGCTTTTAACAGTGAAAGAGACCTAAGGCATTAATATGTAATATTTTCAGGTGAATTTGGTAATTTTTATTATGTATTCCTAGTCCTGCATTTGTGTGACAACCATTTGTCCTATTAGGGGCTGTTTTGGTTTAACCCCAGCCAGCAGCCAAGCCCCAGGCAGCCACTTGGTCACTGCCCCTCAGCAGGGTCAGGGAGAGAACCGAAGGGTAAAAGACGCACACAGCACAGGGGTTGAGGTACAGACTGTTTGATGTGTAAAGGAAAAGCTGTGCACACAAGCAAAGCCAAACAAAGCATTCATCCCCCAGTTCCCATGGGCAGGTGCTCAGCCATCTCCGGGACAGCCGGGGCTCCAGCACACACAGCGGTGACTTACAAGGGAAGACAAACACTCACTCCAAACGTCCCCCCTTTCTCCTTCTTCCCCCAACTTTATATGCTGAGCATGGCACCATATGGTGTGGGATATCTCTTGTGGTCAGCTGGGGTCACCTGTCCCAGCTGTGTCTCCTCCCAACCTCCCAGGCACCCCCAGCCCCCTCTCCAGTGTGGCCGTATGAAAAGCAGAGAAAGCCTTGTCTCTGTGTGAGCCCCGCTCAGCAATAACTAAAACATCTCTGTGTTATCGACCCCCTGTTCAGCACAAATCCAAACACAGCCCCCTACCAGCCACTATGAAGAAAATTAACTCTACCCCAGCTGAAACCAGCACACAGGCATAGCTCGTGCCAACAATCAAGGATGTGTGCAGATGTTTAAATGAAAAAACCCCTACCAGCTTAGCCAGAGGATATGAGATGTGGAAAGCCCTTCCCCTACTCACACATATGGGGCTGCCCTTGTGTGGCAGCGCTGCTGTTTTGTGCAGATTGCAGCCTGCATCTGTTCTGGTGACCAGGGGCACGACTGGCTGCCTCCACACACACAGGCAGCAGCACATCAGGAGGGGAACCCCCATGCCAGCAAACAGGGAGGCTGACACTTTTGACTACAGTATTCCCCATATGAGAAGCCAGAAGCCTTTTTCTGTAAGGATTGTTTGTTTTTAGTGTACATTATCCAGCCAGACTGGGATGGAGAGTGATTTACTATTTGGCTAAGGGCTTTGCTCTAAATGACACATCCTGCGTTGTAAGAAGAAAGCCGTGAAGGCCCTGGGTGCAGGGCGCCTCATCCCTTCCCATCTGTACGGGTCCCAGCACCTCATGTAAAGCCATTCTGTCACCAGTGACTCCCAAAATAGCCACATCTGCAGAGCTGTTGGGAAGTTGGGACTGTTGTCAGCTCAGAAGTTCTGTGCTTTTAAATGCAGAGTGTTTGAGTGGTTTAAAATTAGTTCAGTGAAACTGTAATCAGAACCATTTATATCTATGTGAATAAGTATTTTGCAAGGCTTGACAGCAGTTGGGCCACTCTAGGAGCAGCCAAAATCTGAATCCTCTAGGAGCAGTGTGTTCTTTTGTAAGCTCCCTGCCCTGGAGACTGTGTCTGTAATGTTTGTAAAGAGCCTGGTGTAAAACTGCTGTGAGCCTCCTTGGAGTTTCTCTGATTTGCTGTTGCTTTTGTAAAAAAAATGAAATCATAAAATGAGACCAATAACATGTGAAACCTGGGGACCAGTCTTTTACAGGCATTGTGGTTTAACTTAGTATTCATGAAGTAATCATGTCATTAACATGTGACTGCTAAAAAATTCTGGTTGGCTTCATACGAGAGCGATGCACAAACAGAAAAAAACACCCTGCCTAGAATGTCTGTTTTCCATTTTATCCATGGAATAATGTCAATTTGTTTTCCTTTTTACCACATTAGGAAATTCCCATGTAAAGAAAAAACCTGAAAGCTGGTTATGTGTACAGTCTTTCCAAGAAAAAAAATCTCAATTTAAACTCCTGTATTTAGATAATTTAGAGGGAGAGAGACACAACATAGCGTGCATTCAAAGGTTGACCTTAATATACCTTAAGGGAAAAGACATTGATGAAGAGTGGGGTTTTTAGTCAAGAAGTAGGTGTCATAGGATTCAGTGTGCCAAAGCAACGTTTTTCAGGAATGCTGCTGTTGCTGACATTAGTACCTGCAGTGCAGTGACAGGAACACAGCAGCGTGGTCTGTAGAGTGGGGCATGTCAGGTGGCGTGCTCTGTGCCTGCACCCCGCCGTGGTGTGCCTGTCGTGCTGGACTTGTCAGTGTTCTTAACTGCAGGTTTATGTTAAACACGTGAGCGGTAACGGATGCTTTTTAAAGTAAAACTTTTATAGAGTTGTTTTTTCTAAATCAGAGAAATTCTCTGACATGGCTTCTGGAGTTGCTGAAAGTGAGAGACATCCTTCAGGCAACGATATTGTAGTACAGTTTTCTGAGTGTCTTTGAGCTGTACCATGAGCAAATCGCCTGCAATGTCAGCAGTATGTGTGTGTTCTGTGTGAGACTCCAGAATGTCAGGACTTTGAGGCTTCTTGAATGCTTGAGATTTAACTCTACCACTAAAATGTTGATCCAGTTATGTGTGCAATAAAAGTGTTGCTGGAATCTACTTAGCTGCAGCTCTGTGCTGTTTTCCTCCTCTTGCTAAACCTCCAGTGATGAAGTGCAGTCTTCTTGCTAAAGAGCATTCATGTTTCAGCCTGATTAACATTTTTAAAATATTCATGAAAGAGACCCAGAAATTTTGCTGACACTTTAGAAGAACTAAATGCTCTGGAGCACACATTGAATTGTATGTGGCTGCTGCAGTGGGGAAAAAAAAATACCCTGGAGATGTCTTTTTTTCTGGGCATCATGACAAATTTTACGTCCGTCTGCACTTTAGTTTCACAAGAACATAAATATCAAACTATTTCAACTTGCACCCAGCTGGAAAGTATATACTTTATGAGAGAAATGACATTTTTTAACAGTACTGTATTCATAGGTTATGGATCTCATGTGGATAATAAACTCGAACCCTACACCATATCTAGTATTACATTATGGAAAAACTTGTCTTTCAGGAGAGTCTTGGATTGTGTCCTTGCTTTATGAAGAACTCAAAAGAAGGACAAAGTTCTCCTTGTATATGCTTGTAGGTAATACTTAAAAGCCATCTGAATTTAGAAATTATGTTGGTGTTTTCCTATGGAAATAGGAATTATCTATTTATACACATAGAACCTGTTGCATCTTCAGATGGGAGAGAGGAAAACATTTCTATATGCTGGTCGGAATTAATTCTCCCTACTTCACCAGTAGAGTCATTAGCTCTGGGGTTGTCAACAAAATACAACAAATTACTTTGTGTTCCAAAATAATACAAAGTAAAAAATATGACACAAATGCAAAGTATTACGAAGTAACTTGGTGATTACAAGTTTGGACTTGATGATCTTAGAGCCTGGTGCCAAAATCTCCGAGGTTGTGGGTCCAATCCCTGTGTGGGCCATTCACTTAAGAGCTGGACTCGATGATCCTTATGCGTCCCTTCCAGCTCAGAATATTCTGGGATTCTGTGATCTTGGGGGTCTTTTCCAACCTTAATGATTCTATGAAAAAGTGATGTTGAATAATCTTGTCTGGCAAAATGAAATATCAGTAATTTAGGAAAATACACTTTAACAAGGAGAAAAAAAAAAAGAAAAGGTTAAAAAAAAAAAGGTGAAAAGGACAAGAGGAACTTTAAATATGGAGAATAAGGACCACGAAGAGAAAGTCAATGAGTTAAGAGACAGAGAGCTGTCATTGCTGTGAAAGTCCACGATTTCTCTCACACACTAGCTTTCTTGTGAACAGAAAAGAAGGGTAGAGCTAAAGTATATGCTTGTTTAGGAAATTGAATGCATTTTTGGTACAGTGATAAAATAACCCTTTGTTGTTTTGTCTCCCCACTTCCCCCCAAGGCAAAAAAACCAATAAATTACAGAAATGCCTCTAGCAGAATTTTCCTGTCAGCATTCTAGGAGTCACAACTTCTGCAGACAGGTTTTGCTCCTCTTGCAGTTCAGACTTTTACCTATGATGGTCGTTGCCTAGGGAAAATACTGTGTGTCAATTGATTTAGTTTTTGTGTAGTCTTTTCACCTTTCTGATGTTCCTATATACCTCCATGCTCAACTTAAAATCCTCCTCTCTCTAGCTGCATTTTACTTTTGCTGATACCAAGCTGAGTAGTTTTTCTTCAGCCTCTGCTTCTGTAGGAAAGACTCTCCTGAGTTTATTCTGAGTGTATTTTAACTGTCCTTTAAAAACAGAAACCCTGTAAAAGGAAAAGTGTTCTCTCAGTCTCTTCAAACGAAGCTGATAATATTTCCTTCTTTCTGGTCTAAAGAAGATAAAAATTAATGGAGTCTGAAGTCTGTGTCAATGCACTGGTGAGGACTCAGATTGGCTCTGAAAGCTAGGAAGTTCAAAATGTATGATTCTTGGGATAATGATGTTATTACATATGTAAAGGTAGCATTGTATCACACAGCAAAAAGTAATGTCATGTCGAGGTCATTGGAGTGTATATTTGAGCAATAAGTATTTCTGATTTATTTCTTATAACTCTGCAGTCTTAATGTATCATTAATACAGATTTCCACATTTAAGATCTCCAGTTTTTAATAAATGGAATAGGAAAGGGCTAGAAGATGACATTAAGTTTCGTGAAGGGCTTAGGGCAGCCTTAAATGTGTGTACAGAATTAAGTATAGAGGAAACTAATTTTATCTTTCCTTATTAAGTATTTCTAATGGATTTGTCAGTCTAGTATGAATCAGTGTGATTAGACAGCATTAATAATGTCTTATAGGGTCTTTTTTCTTTTCTTGCTGTTCTTTGATATCAGATCATCTGTGTGCTAAGAATGCTGCAGGGGTAGTTATTTGAAATACTGTCTCTTTTATGTCCTTCATGTTAGCAAACAAGTATTCTGAATACCTGATTTTGTTTATATTAGCCCTGTTCAATTGTAACCCTCTTGTAAGGGTTTCAGGTTGAGATCTTGGACTTTTCCATCTATTGTCTGCAATGAAACACAAGACCTTTCCAAACAGTGTTAAAATGATAATATAAAAGCAAGTCTTTAATTGAAAGCTTTCAAGGTGCACAATATGGCAATATGCACATGTGATATAGTATTTCTATAATATTTATAAGGTTATTTAATTAGTGTATCTATCAAATATTGTCCAATTAGAAGAGCAATTGGTTAGGTAATTTCCCCACGGATTGTCCAATTTTGGAGCCCTCCCCGCTCTTTTAGCCCTACACTTTATTGTGTCTGCCATGTGTGGTGCAAAACAAAGTGTCCTTGCTAGACTAAAGGCAAGACTACACAGAATTTCCAGAATGTGTTACTACAGGTTTGTTAAACTAGGAGAGAGGGCAGGAAATGTACTAGAAGTTATAACTATGTATGGACAGTCTACAAAGCTAAAAATATATGAAAAATATACAAAAAGCTAAAAATCTTTAAGCATCACACCCACTAAGTTTTTTCTGGATAATAACTATCTACATAGATTTTGAAAAACCCGTCTCTTACAAATTTGGGATTTTTATTGAAAAGGAAGGATGTTGAGGCTGACTCCAGGGATAGGAACCCATAATCACATGATAGTGATAGCCCAGATCTTCCTGTGCTTCATACTTGGATTTTAAACCATTGTGGGACTGCATTTTCTCTGCAGTGGTAGCATTGCCCTCAGTGTGATAGCAGTGTTTTGTTCTGTGCATGTTGGCAGCATATGTTACAGTGGCCAGGCTCTCCTCTACAGTAAAGAAGTTCTATTTTATGCTCAGCAGAAGGGGAAATGCATTTCTTGTTGTTTCATAAGCAGATAATCCCACTGTTAGATCATCTAGGGTAGATTCTGAGCAGTTCTGTATTCCTGGAAAGGAACCAGCCTAATCACTGCAGATGCGCCGGGTGATTTGGGCTCTGTCTGACCCTGCCATCATCTCTGGCCCTGTCCCAGAGCTTCTCCTTTCCATCCTGGTTCCCGTTGGTGCAGTGGCTGGTGCCAGCCGTATTGCTGTGCTTGTCGCAGCTCCCCGCACCTTGCAGAGCAGCCGCCCCTCAGTTAACCAGTTAATATTTCCACAGTGCTCTGATACTGAGGGGGAAATCGTTTGTGCATAATGTTACTGGCTGATAGGTGCGATTCCAAGCCATGACTAATGGCAAAGCACAGTTGTTATTCCCACATTGCCATTAGGGATGAATATATTATTTTAACATGTTCTCCACCCACAGGAATTTCTCAGTCTCTTTTAATTTGCATGGCATTTTACAAACAGCTTTTTAGGAAAAAATATATGAAAAAGGAAAAAGAGGCTTGGTGCAAAATACTCATATTGCATTGCTAGCCACACAATAAAAATTGCAAGCTGGAAAGCAATCTAACTGTTAAGGAATTAAAGGTAAGCATCTATTCGAGGGGTGCAGTGCATCCCATAATCATTATACGTAACTGCCAGTCTGTGAGCCAAGCAGTGTTCCAGCAGGAAGAAAGGGAACAGTTCAGTCTGTAGAGACAGAATCTGAGAAAAGACGTAGAGGTTATTAAAACTAGCTAAAGAAAGTATTCTCTAAATCTGCCTGGTTTGTTTGAGCTTAAAGCTCAAATGTGATGATTTAGGGGGGCACCTAATCTCTTTTCCCTATTAATATTTGTCCTTTGAAAGACGATAACTTGAGAATTCACAGTAATTAATACCTCCTTTATTAATTTCAATATCAAATTTTCATATTCAAAGGGCTTGGAAGATCTTGGAAACTGCAGCAGGAAAAGAGATTGAGCGAGCAAAAAGTAGAATACCTGGTAAGTAATGGGTCAAGACTGAGCAAAAAAAAAGAGTATTTGAGCTTTGCAGTCCCATTCGATTCCCAGACTAGGTTTGTGCCAACTCACTATAGTTTGGAGCAGTCTCTGAGATATTCTGAAGTCTTCCAACTGTCCTCTAAATAGCAGCCTGCCAACAGAGCAGACAGAAAGTCCAGCAGTGCCCCTTGTGCTTCCTGTACTGAGGCTGGAAGCTGGAGTAGAAGTGCCAGCTTTGTGTCTGCCAGGGGGACTCTGTACCAGTTCTGCAAACACAGGGAAGTCCTTGGCTGGGGAAATTGAGTTGATTTCTGGCCTCTGATTTCTGCTAGAGCAACACAAAGGGATTCAGACACACTGGAGAGACTGAGATTTTCAGTCTATTGTGTATATTTGATGCATTTTGGGCTATCTTATTTGGAAATAAATCCAGGCATGTACAGAAAGGAGCTGTTCCAACATGACTATTGCCAGAGCTCCAGAAGCTTGCTTAATACTGTGTAATATTTTATGAGTTACTGACAAATTCACGGGTGGGGTTGTCAGGCTAACCATATGGTTGGCTTTAGAGAAATGTACCAGTTTGTCTGCTGGGCCAATTTTTTGATTGATTAAGATAGTATTGGTTAGCTGGCCTTCAAGTTTAGTTATCTCAGAAACCGCTGTTTTCTGGAGCAGCCTCCAGGCTGGCAGTGACAAACACCTGAATTGAACCTAAGTTCAGCACTTTACCTGAAAAGTGTCAAGTGAACAGCTGTACTAGGTCACTGTGGGGATTTCACTCCTCTCCCTGGTGAATATGGCAAGTGGGACAATGTTGCATTATACTCCAAAGAAATAAGGCTTGGCTTCAGGTTTAGCTTGTTTTTCTTCATCATATTTCTGTGGTAGTACATAAGAGGACATAATGTATGCAGTGTGTCAAAACACAGTGGATTTATTTTGACTGTCTGATGTGATGCCTCTGTAGTTCCTCCAACTTAGCAGCATTAGTGTTGTGACTACCAATTTAGATTCCTAGTAGGAAAAGAGGATCAAACGCTTCTATGCCACAGCTTTTCTTCTTGGTCCCTACCCCTTCTGGCACTCAGACTATAAGTGAAAATGGGAGTGATGAAGACCTTGCACTTGTTCTGTGGCTTGACTTTTGTCCTCCCTCTTCTCTCCCCTCTGTTTTCTGAACACTTGAGGGCAACTGCAAGTTGTATCACTTTTCCCTATCCTATTGGACCCCAAAAGAAGGAGGACATAATCTGCATGGTGACCACTAAGAATCATTTTTACATTATTTGAGACCCCTGTGCTATCTGATATAAATGGCCTGAGTGAACCTGTTCTCCAGCTGTCAGGGAAAGGCTTTATATTTCATGATTTTATGAGCAGCAACAGCTTTTCCATCAGTTATGATGTTCCATAAAGTCAGTGCCAATTGTCTGCACGCCATCTGAGAAAATGTGCACATATCCTAGGATTCTATATAAGGATGTTTTGAGCTCCACTGCTGATTTATTGTAGGCAGGTACTACTTGAATATCAAAAGGTTCATAATGAAAATTAAAAGTATTATTACAAGATTTGGTGGGAATGGTCTTGGTCAGCTGAGGTATGTTTGAGATTAAAGGTGACTTGAGTTGGCTACAGTAGAGGTACTCTTAGAACCTACTAAAGTAGAAAATACTATTAATATGAGTGAACTATTGCTTCCTTTTGGCAATTCAAAAACATCAGTAATGTGTGTCGTGAAGTTAGATACTATGTCACTTGCCAAGTGTCACTTGGCACTCTTGGAAATACTCGGAGATCTGCTGATTTATTAATATATTGTCTGCTGCTGTTTATATGATCAGTCATCTGCTCTCCTTGAATGTCTAACAGCCCTCTGGGAATTAATGCTGTATTTCTACTCATGCTAATCAAAAGTTGGTATACAATTTCTGCTGTCAGGGGAACTATAGTGAACAAGAAACGCTGAGCATGATCTGTCTGCGAATCAGCTCCTGCATGCCATCTCCCTTTTTGCTTTTTCATCTTTTTTTTCTCCGTCTGTAACAGTAATCATCACAAAGTAGTTCTTCAATCAATTGTTATTTTAAAGGAAACAGGACACAAATGTGCATTTTGAAAGCAAGGACAAGAGGCACTTGTCTCTAATTCATCAGATATTTTGACATTTTCTGGTTAGAACACTTTTATAAGCATACAGCAGTGTGTGCATTCCTAATTCCATGCTTCATGGTGCTACTTATTAAAGCCCAAGTACTGCTTTTTAGCCATTTTGTTCATGTGGTAGTTAGCATGTGCATTCTGAAATAGTGATCATTTCTCTGATGTCACTGTTCTTGCCTACAGTGCATTATAGATACCCTTACACAAACAATTTTAGTTACCCTCACAGTCAGTAACTATTCAAAATACTGGCTTTGTTTCTACTGTGGTGGTGTCTTAGTGACCTTAACTTTTCTCTGCAAGGAATCATTAAATTCATTAAATATGTTCTATTTTATTCTGATCAAATATATAGTAGTAGAAATATAGTTGCTTTTGGTATTAAAATAGTAAAACAAATTACCGTGAAATTTTTTAATGCCAGTTGTGCAGAAGCAGGTTCAGCATAACATAGATCATATCTGTTGTTTCTCTTGCATTTTAAGATCAGTTCTTAAAGCCTTATGGTCTTTTAAAGTAGGCAATACTTTTCTTTTAGCACTATCCACTGTTTGGCACTGGCTCAGTGATAAACCTATCACTTATGTACCTTTAGAAGCACTTCTCTATGACAGCACAGTTCTACCAGGTGTTTTGTTATTTGGATTTATTTAGCCACACCAATGGAATTTTAGTTCCCTACATGAAGGTGCAATTAAAAAAACAGCTAACAAAATTTACTATTTTCCCCTCTTTATCTTGTATTTTTTAGCTGTTGCTGTTTTCTGCATGAAACAAAAGTTCTGTCTAAAGTGCCAGCCTAAACTTTGACACTGGCTAGAGATTGTATTCAGATTCCAGTGTTAAATTTTAGCCCACATATGACTGAGAAAATTATTTCCAGCTGTAGATAAGCAGTTGAATAAATTTTTAATTAAAGGGATTCAGTTCTTGTTGAGATTATTTTTTTTAAGTACCTTTAAAGACTGTTTTATTCCTTCTCTCTGTTCTTCCTTAGTCATTTTTTGGCCACCATGTGGGGCAAAAAAGTAAACTTGACAGACTTTTCATTTATCCAGGACAGTTCTAGATCTTTACTGCTCTGACAAATGCCTTTTTTTGCAGCTTTTTCAGTATTACTTTACTCATTGGATGCTGGGAATGCATGTAAAGCATGTTGTGCATGAAGTGAGGAGGTGTTCAATGATCATCTTGTCTAACATTTTTAATACCCATTTTCTGTTTCAAGGGCTCATCTTAAAACAGTTCCAGCTTGTTCTGAAGATCCTCACAAGTTACAAGTGAACAGCAAGTAACTGACCTTTGAAAGTATTGTTATTTTCGTATTTATGCCATCCATCAGTTTTTTTGGTTCTGTAATGATGCAGTCAACTTTCTATCAGTAAATAAATAAAGAAGAGTATCTCATTTGTGAAAAAAAACCCCTGTAGCTTCCTACGTAAGTTAGGAGCCTCCTGGTTTCTGCATAGGGGTATCATTAGCTTTGACAGATTTGGAATTAGCCCTTGATGTGTTACCTATTTTGTATTTATTGGTCAGTAATAAATTTGGACAATAAATCAGATAAGGGTTTATGAATGTTGTGGAATGGGCTAAGAGGGTGAGGAGACTTCAATGTCCTGCATCAGGACAGAGCTTGCTAAAATGATGAAAGAGATTGGGTTTAGGAGAAAAGGGCTCATGAAGCTGAAAATTAAAAGACATATCTAGATCTCGCAATAATTAATAGTAAATATAATCATGCGGTGTGTACGTGGTAGACTTATCTTCCTTGTACTTGATTTTGAATACACGGCTAATTCACCCATAGAATTACTTTTATATTTAAAAAGCAAGCACACAACTATTTTATCTTGTCTCTCTGCCTTAGAGGAGGAGCACTGAGCCCTGAGCAGTAGTGTTTGTACTGGAGCATGTGCAGCATACCTGGTTTTAGAAGCGCTTGACCAATGTTGGCCGAGGTTGGCTTGGATGTCAGCAATCAGACCACTTGACAGAAACTTGCAATGATTCATGCTAAATACTTGCAAAATAAGTGTTTGCAAAAGGGCATACTGCACGGAAGGAAATGGCCACTTGGTAAGTTCAAAACAACTGAGTTCAGAGACTTAAAACGCAGAAAAAAGTTATCAGCTTTTAACAAGAATCACAAAGCAGAAACACTGCACTGTAACGATAGAGAGAAGAATAAATGTTTAAATAGAACCATTACAAAGAAATGAAACATTGTTTACATTATGAAGCAGAAATAGTTTTGTGAGTAATGCATTTTACAGCAGGGACCTTTGTAACAGAAGTCCTCCACTGACATCATCCTCATTGAAACAATAGTTGTTACATAATGAAATGGCATAAAATGATACCAAAACAAGGTTTATGCCCCAAATACACAAAATTCAGTTACAATCTATTTTAGATCCTATACAACATATAAGCTTATGGAATACACATTTTAATTATTTGGTCTACACAGCAGCTGTAAAATAGAATGCATCAAAACATCATACAGTTTTCTCATCTAATTAATCTAGAAATCAGATAGACCTCCATACTAAATTTTCAAGGGACCACGAGCTCCTGACAAGAAGAGAAAGTAATGGTCATAGTTGCTGCTTCTGTTGAATCTCTAGAAATAACTTTTGTCTTCTTGAGGTGTCCTTTTTTTATATACAATGCCAATTTCAGAAAAATTGGTGCATCAGAATATATGTATTGTACCCACAAATGTACATACAATATTGGAAATGTTCTGCCCTCCAATTTCTTTCTTGTTGGACAAATTCCCGCTCTTTTCTACTTAAATAATATTATATTGGATGCTGACTTTCATTTCAATGTGATTTTTATTCATAATAAAGAAAGTGTTCAAGGTTCTCTTACTGAAAGTAAAAGAACCATAATTTTCTTTTTAAGTTCTTCATTTTCTTATTTTTTTCAGAGAGAGTCGAGATATAAAAATAGAAATGCATTTAATGGTGCAAAGTGCCCAGGGGCTTACAGCCTGCAATTTAATGTTTTATTCATAATTTTCCACAATAATTGCAGTTTTCTGTTGATCTTCGTACAATTCTTTTCAATATTGCTTTGAATTTAAAATTAATGACATGAATTTTTTGTCTGGAGTTTCAAGATCAGTTTTCCAGTCATAAAACCAGATATCCATATGCAATTCACAGTGAGCACTTTTTGCAAAGTGCTCGACTATATGAATTATTTAATACTTTACTTCATCTGTTTCTGTTTGCAAGAACTGCTTCCTTTCTGTAGACAGTAATACCCTTGATTTGCTTTCCATACGTACTAAGTCTAACCTAGTACTGCTTTTGTGAGCTGCCTTAGGTTGAATGACAAAAGAAATAATTGTGAAGGTTATAAAGCAGAATCTCACTTTGCAACTTGATTTCCTCTGCAATACTTACAGCCTGCTTTGGGTTATGCTGAGTGGTACCTTTTCAAGAACACCAAAACTGGGAATCCGTTTCTTTCTCATGGGCGAGATTCCATATGTACAATTAAAGACTGTCCAGATGTAGTCTCCTGCTAGAGCTACAACTGAGTGAGGATTCAGAGAAAGGACTTCTGGATGATGCCATAAAAAATCATTCACACCGCAGGAAGACTGGGATGAAAAAAACTTATGTAGCTCTATTTAAAGCATGTTTTGCTTGGATAGGATCAGGTAATTGGGATATCAACTTTCCCTTTCCCTGCCTTTAAATGTTTGGGTAAACAGAATATGTTGTTAGCAGTTAGCCCTGATTGACTTCTTCAGGCAAGACTTACATCTGAAATTGTAGCTGGTTTTTATGGCTGCACAGTTGAACATCTTCTGTGAACTATTCTTAAAGCTGGAGATTTTAAGGAGAGACCGAGATGGTAATTTTCTGTGATGCCTTTTATAACACAAGGCATATTTGCTTCATGAACAGCACTAAACTGTAGTCAAAACATCTTTGCAATTACTTGGAACAGTCTTGTTTATCTTAACATTGACATGAAATTGGCTTATTTCCATCCCTATGAACTAATCTATCAATTATTTACAACTCTACAGAGAACTTGTCAGAAAGGTGCTTTGGCACAATTTATCTGAAGGAGTAAAATTATCTGTATCAGTTGGAGGTAGACTGCAATGGTAGAAAGAACTGTCGAAGGATAAGGAGAAATTGGTAGAATATTGTATATGAGATCTTACATCAAGTAAAAGTGGGATTGTTATAATTATTAGTAATTATACAGGTGTTTGATTTTTTTCTCTTTCTCCGTTTCCCCTCTCCGCCCCTTCTGTTCCAAGTGTGATAAACTTTGCTTTATTGAGATGCTGAGGATGCTAAAGCTGACGTGGCTCAGTGATTAACATTTCAGTGATTTTTAATTGTTGTGTTTATAGTATTATTTTAGCTCTGTGCTAAGTATATAATTCTCATATTTCCGCCAGTTCCTGAATGGAGAAAATGAAGACAGAAAAATAGCCTTTCTTCCTATCTCAAGCAGTGAAGTGCATCCTGAGTTCTGGGATTTTGGGTAAATACATGAGTGTTAATCTTGTTTTGTCATACCCACTTCCTGGCTCATAACTGGAAGTCAGAAAGTGATGTTAAAGGTCTTCCCTAGCAGGAGAACAGATTAGTTAATCTAATAAGCCTTCTGGACACAAATACTTTGCACTTTGTCAGTTATGAAATCTAAGGCTAACCTGAGCCATATAATGTGCATTCAGTGTGGAAAGCAATCTAATCAATGATCTATTCTTTCCCTGAGAAAATGATCAGGGAACATATGAACACATAACTCTTTCCTGAATTAGATAGTCGGTCATAGAATACGTTTCAAAGTACCTTTAACAATTGAGTAATAGTGAACATATGGTGAAAAGAAAATAATCATAGCAAGAGTAAGTACTGAGAATAAAGATTGGCAGATAATTTGAAAATGGCACTCAAAACCAAAATATATCTTAAAGCATCAGCAAGAGAACTTCAGTGGATATAAAATAAAATGTTCTCCATTTTCCATGGAGAATCATAAAAAATATTGAAATCAGTGACACATTTTATTAAAATGCAGCAAATGCCTCTTAAATTAAATTTTAGCGTAGGAAAAATGTCATTGTGAGCTTTATACGTGAAATTTTACTCTTGACTCATTTCTGCCAGCAGAGTTATAAAGCATTCTAATAACAGATTCTTCATCTTAGCAGTGCAGCTTTCAAAATGGACAAAGCACACAATACTACATAATTTTTAAATTAATGCAAGGTCTTTGTGTTGTCTTTTGCACAAATACTTCCAGAAAAGGAAGTCATTATGCAAAATAAGATGGTTTGCAAAGACCTTGTAGGTGATGTGCGTTTACATGGTAGAGCAATATCAATTTCTGCTCTGCTCTAGATTCTTTTTGATAAAGTCCCTAGTGTTGAGACAGATGTGAGGGCTGTTTCCCGTCCTATGTTATGTTTGTACCGTGACTGTATTGAATATTTGAGCAATGGTTTTTTGCCACCTGATTTATAGGGGAGGGACAGAGCAGTAACTAGAAAATGTAAGAGAATTTGGTTATCTTTCTGCTCAGAAGAGAAACTTCTCCTGCCCATGTGAAATCACAGGTGCCAATGCAGCTTCTGTCTACATTCCTGGAAAAATCCTTAAGTTCTTACATATACAGTGGAGGTGCTTTTGATAACCAGAGCAGGTGCTTGAACTTTCTGGTTCTGCTCAGATTCCTAAAGCATAGGGATTTTTTACACTTTTTTCCCAGAATGTGTGTCACCCGCAGCTTGCAAAGGTTAACATTTTGGATGTTCAGGAAAGAATTCAGAGTTTGTAGCCTAGCTGAAGAAAAAAAAGGGTTATCATTGGCTCATTTCTTGGCTTTTACTCTTGGGAGCTGCTATTAGTGAAAACATAGTAGCTACATTTTCCCTGTACTGTGAAATATATGGAACACTCTAAAAGCATTAAAATAACCCAGTGACCTTAAGGATGTGTGCAGAAAGAAGCCTGTCTAAAGGTCTGTACAGCACTCTGATGTTTTGGGGGGTTTTGGGTTGGTTTTTTTTTTCTTTTTTGCATTAAAAATATTTTTAAGAATTAGTTGCTGAAGCCAGAACTAGAGATCATAAGTTGTCATGGAAATTATTGTTTTCTAAAAGCAATTAAGCTGCAAGGGTGGAATGTTTGCAAGATTTCATAATGAGGTAAAAAGAGAACATTGTTCAGACTGTAATCCTTTACATTCCTATTAGCATGGGTAGAAATTTGACGTTATGTTTCCTTTGGGCTTCCCTGTAGTCTTTGACCTTCAAGCTTCTGTTCTTTCTTTCTGGTGACAGTTCTATGTATGCAAAAGGAACTGATGTATTGATGCGAACAAGCAGCCAACCTATATTTTTTGGTTGTTCTACCATTATTATGGAATGTAATTTAAAAAAATCTATTCCCGTTGTTATGAATTAATTGCTGAAAATTAATAATGGCAAAATGGCTTTAGGAAATGTTAAATACACATATCTTTAGTGGTTTGCTGAAGTACTTTCTTGCAGCCACAAGCTGCAACATCAGGTCAAGTGGGCATTTCCTCCTTCAACTTGGTGGGTAGCTTTGAAGCCGAATTATCATGTACAAGGGTCTGTAATGTTCATAGAAATATGAATGGAATAATACACTCTGGCTTAGTCGAGCACTAGAATTTGAATTAGGCACTTTGGCAGAAGAGCCGCGGAGCCTCGTGACCCTTCACTGCAGTAACACATCTGATCCCGTATCATACTCAACTTCATCCTTAGTCTGTGCTGCGTTTCTTAAAATCTCTATATTGTATTTATCCTGAGGATGAGGAAAGAAAAAAGAAAAAAAATCCATGTGTTGTGTCTTGTAATAAGAAAACGGTTTTGATACATTTCACATGACAGAAGTTGTCAAATTGAGTTATCAAACAGTGAGCACACATTCATTTGGCTGAAATCTCTATTGGAAATTAATTGTGAAAAATATAGTAGTCAAAGTAAAAAAACCTAGCAACTTCTTTATTTGGTATTTAATTAATTCTGTTATGAATTAAAAAATATTAGCGTTCCTTTTAAAACCCTGCTAGTAAAGCTATTAAAAATCAATGAATTCTTTGAATTTTTGCAAATTATCCCGTGTTAGAAGGATTTTATAAATTACTTGGTTAAAGAACTGTATGTACCTAATAAGAATTATTTACTATACAGCAAAGTAGCAGTTATTTGCAAGATGTGTAATACTTGAGTATGCAGATTTGAGCTGACTGATGCTGACACGAAAAGGCTCAAGCCATCTTTCCAATTTGGCAAAAAGAGAGTAGGTGTCAGACACTGAATTTTCAGGGTCCTTCTCTTCATGGATGCTGTAATACAGGGGACGCAATGAATACTGTTTGTAATTATCCGTAGAGACAGACACAGGCGGAGCAATGATACTTATTTTTAGTTGAATGGTAGGAAACAGACTTTGAGCAAACTGCTTGGAGTCCTTCAGCCTCCCCACACAGTATAGGGAGGTATAGTACAGAAAGCTTTTCCCTTCCTAATAATGAGAGAGAGAAAGAGGGAGAGAGAGAGAGAAACAACAAAGAGCAGCAAAGAGAATAGAGGAAAAAACCCACAATCATAATGTATAAAATGCGCATCACTAGATATAAGGGACTTGCTGATTGATATAACTGATGCAGAAGGGCTAGTCAGTCCTTTGTGGCATTTCTGGGGTGCCTCTGGTGAAGGGAAGAAATTACTACGCATAGTATACAAATCCTATGGTATATAATCCAACTTAATTGTCTGCAATGCATCAATGCAAGTCTGATAATTCATTAATATATATTATTGCATAGGTAACTGTAAGCAGAGCTAACGTTAGGACAGGATTGCCGTTTTTGTAGCAAATAAGGATTATTTAGGGTGTTTATCACAGGATATAGTATATTAGGAGAACAATTTATTTAGGAGGAACCAAGTGGTTGCTAGCTCTCAGTTTTAATTGCAGCTGAGCAAGGTGCATAAAACAGATGCTGTTTCCCTTCCGCTTTCATCTCTTTGGGTTCAGGCTGTGTGATCTTCCATGTCACAGCATAAATTGGAGTTATTGTAAGGCAGATAAATGACATGATCTGTGGCCTGTACAAGATCTAGATCATGGCAGAGACTGATCAGGCCTAAAGTCCTCCCCAGGTCCCCTGTAAACTGTTCAGTGATTAGTTGGGACTGACATAAGCAAACTGTAGTTACCAAGGATTATCGTTGTAATGGTGGTCTTTTCACGTTTGACAGTGTAATGTTTTTTTGCCCTTAATGGAACATAACATCTGTACTATGTCTGCAAATGTGTCATATTTTTGTTTGGGCTTTTTTTGTTCTTCTTTATTTTCTTGGGTGATCTAGCTATTTGTTGAAGCTTGTTGTGAGTCAGTGGGAACTTCTTAGATGATTTATTAATAATATTTAATGTTACTTACATATTTTTCATAGATTATGAAATAATAAACCCGTAAAATACAATTTTAGGAAGGGTTATTTTTTAAGAAAATGTTGTTTTCACTAGATTTTTCCTAAAAAGCAGAAAAAGAAACCGATTTTGGAATCTTAAAAGATTTGAGACTGAATTAGAACGGTGTATGGAGTAAACCTCTATGTGTACTGTGGGTTTAGTTTATCAAATCTCAGCATAACTTTAAATGGAAATAAATGGATCTCATTTATTTTGCTGGCAGATAACACATAAACTATTTATAATCTTAAGTAATACATAACTATTTATAATGAATAGATATACAGACATGTGACTCTTGGGGATGGTACTATGCAGGGCTGGGAATTGGACTTGAGAGTCCCTTCTAACTCAGCTCATTCTGTGATTCTGTGATGTATGTGATACTTAGGTAACACATAGCTGCTTATATCTGTGTCAGAACAATTACTAAAACTTCAGTGGGCTCAACTGGAGAGGAAGCTACTGAAATACAGATAAAGCACCTGGTTAATCGTATTTAAAATGGCAGCCTGACAGTTGTGCATCTTCATGCACAGTTTAAGCAGTGGTTTTCATAGGCTTTAGAAGGTTGAACTTAGCAGTAGAGCTAGACCCTCATGAATGGGAAGGACAGTATAATCCTTTGGAGGGTGTTAATACAACATGCAGAAGTAGTTCAACAAGTCTATTTGCCTTTTACATTCAGTAGTCGTAAAAACTGGTTTTTTTGTTAAAAATATATCTTTTCAGGGACACATGAATAGACAAGGTACAGTGATGTAGTTTCACTTGAGTATAATGAAGGTTTGACAAGGTCAGGGGTCTTAGGAATCGAGGCATGGCTCTGGTTTGAAGCATGCTGAGTATGAGGCAGCACATTGTCAGAATATCTACAGCTCTCACCGCAATCAAATCTAACCTTTCTTTTTGTTACTGTTTCTCAAAAGAACTGACCCAAAATTTAAAAGCTCAGTTGTAAGTATTATCTGCTAGTTTTTCTGTGAAAATACGAGGGTGGATTACTCTTCTCCATACAGCCTAATTTAGTACCAATGCATTCCCCTGACCGCATGCTCTCTGTTCTTCCTGCTTTGGTAAGCTTGCCTAGAAGCTGATCTGCATTGTAGCTAATCAAGATGCTTTGCTTCACCTCCCCTTTGTCAGCATACAAAAGCTCATGTCAGGAAAGCTTTCAGAGGTAATCAATCCAGAAAAATAGATCAGCAAAAGGAAAACACGGTGAATAAATATTTCATTGCACTATGTAAGCCTGTTGTTTTAAATAGCAAAACAAACAGCTTAGGCTGTTTTCTTTACATATTTTAATTATTCATTTATTTTGTATACAGGCAATATTTATGTGCTCATATGCAAGTATCATTCCAACAACTGGGATGATTTGTGCAGTATTCGAAAGCACAAAGTTCCTTGACCCCCGTCATATTTTGGTAACTGCTTCCCAGAATGCAGTGAAAGTCCTCACTAGAGCATCCTTTCTCATTAATGATTATTATGGCTACAGCAATTTGTCCCACTTTACTACATTAAGTGTAGCCATGGGCTTGACACCAGGGGTTATACAATCTTGATATCCTAAATACCGTGGTATTTATGCCTGAAACAGTATTTCCCTGCCTTACACCACTAGGAATATCATTCTCGAATGGGGAATCAGTGGTGGACACGCACGCATATGCCTGATGTTTAGCACACAAGTTTCCATGGCCTATGGAAGATTATTGTGTGGGTCTGCAACTAACAGGAACATATATTTTCCAAGAATTTGATAACAAAGTGTCACACAGTGAGTGACTTCACACCAGTGTAATCTTCATATGACAGTAGCAAGTCAGTGAAAGTTAAAAATGGAATCAAAGTGATTATTAATGCCTGTGGAATAATGGCTTGTGTTTATCAGCTACCTGTTCAATGAGAGTGAAATTAGATCTAACTATATAAAGACAGGAGCTCTGAGTTGAGACTGTCTTTTTTTTTCCTAAGGGAAAACATAAGGTAGATGCATATACATTCTTTTCCAAATTTTTATCAGATGTGTTGAACATTTTTATATTCCTACAAGCAAGCCACTAGGCATAAATAAATTTATAGTGAACTGCAGGCTTTCTTTTCACAGATCTTTAGTAAGAATAATTTAAATGAGTAGCCATGTACCCACAAAATGTACAGTTAGATCCCTACAGGCAGCATTTGTGACTGAATAGCTGCACAATTATATATACTGTGGCCATATACTGTAAGAGTTTTGACTTGTCCTACTCATAGAGCAGAACTGGAGCTATGGCTCCTTTCGAAGGTTGCACAACATTTTAAATCATAAACATTAGATTTTAATGTAAACATTATGGCGGGTTTAAAATCTATTCCTTTTTTCCGAAGGCATTTTCTGTTTCGTATGTTTTGTCTCTATTATAAATGAACATTTTTACCTTTTGTACAAACTTATAATGAAATAATGACACTAACTTTTTTCATAGAGTTTGAGCAATTATTTGACTTCACTTCTATTCAACGGTCACAATATTAAGGTTTTTTCCCCTGAAATTTCCCAACCTCCTTGACAATATTTTAGATTATTACTAAATGAAGCAGAGGTAGTTCTAATTTTCATTTTCAGAAGGAGATTCAATCATTTCAGCTTTCTGTTTCAATGCTCATTTCGTATCTCTCTTGATCATTTTATATTTTAAGTATGGTAATTCCAGACAGGCTTGGAGTATATACAAACTCATTTGAATTGCAAAATTGACTCCAACTGTACAACTGTACTTCTTTAAACAGACATAAATTAGAGATTGACAGGTTTTTCTGGAATTTTATTTCCATTAATGTTGCTTTGTTTCTAACAGAACTCTTGTAGAAACTCCTACAGAATACCCATTCAAGTGTGAAAGCTGCAGTTCCTTTCTAAACATGAAAAGTCATTAAATTGTAACTGAGTTACATGCAGCTGGTGGCTCGTCACCAGTGGTGTCCCTCAGGGCTCAGTACTGGGTCCAATCTCGTTTAATATCTTTATCAGTGGTCTGGACCAGGGGATCAAGGGTACCCTCTGTCAGTTTGCAGACACCACCGAGTGGCATGGGAGCGTTGATCTGCTGGAGGGGAGGAAAGCTTTGCAGAGGGATCCGGATAGGCAGAATCGATGGGCCAAGGCCAACTGCCTGAGGTTCAGTGAACTGAACTGCGTTTGAGTTACAGCAGCACCAGGCAGCACTACAGGCTGGGGTCAGAGAGGCTGGAAATGACCCAGTGGGAAAGGACCTGGGAGGGTTTGATTGACAGTGGCTGAGCACGAGCCAGCTGTGCCCAGGTGGCCAAGAAAGCCAGTGGCAT
>VZTA01006953.1:238272-268583 GCA_013398855.1 Mohoua ochrocephala | reverse complement strand
GCCCCTCAGTTCAGGAAGGACATTGAGGTGCTGGAGCGTGTCCAGAGAAGGTCAGTGAAGCTGGTGAAGGGCGTGGAGCACAAGTCCTGTGAGGAGTGGCTGAGGGAGCTGGGGGTGTTTAGCCTGGGGTAAAGGAGGCTCAGGGACCTTATTGCTCCCTACAAATACCTGAAGGGAGGTTGTAGCCAGGTGGAGGGTGATCTCTTCTCCCAGGTAATAAGCAATAGGAAAAGACAAAATGGCCTCAAATTGTGCCAGGGGGTGTTTAGATTGGATCTTAGGAAAATTTTTTTCATGGAAAAGGTTGTCTAGCATTGGAACAAGATGCCCAGGGAATTGGTGAAGTCACCATTCCTGCAGATGCTTAAAAGACATGTTGCACTTTGGGACATGATTTAATGGTGGACTTGGCAGTGCTGGAGTAACACCTGGACTAATGATCTTAGAGGTTTTTTCCAATGTAAATAATTCTGTGACTCTAAATTCAGTAGCTTATATTTGTATCTAGAAAGTAGGATTTTTCTTTTAATTGAAAGGGGAGGAGGATAGAAGGAAAAACATTCTACATTTCTAGGAAAAGCTGATATGGTGCTCACATCCACACAGGGTGACACAGCAAAATTTTGACTAAATCCTCCATGATCTTTTAAGAAGCTGAAAACCTTAATTGATGGTTGTGTTTTGATAAGAGTTAGAGGTAATCTTCTCTGCTAAAGTTTTCAAAGGTAAATATTATCTTCTACTGAAATTAAAGGTTATTGTGTTTACGTTTTTAGTGGCTATGAAAGACTCCGCTTTTGCTCTGCAGTGCTCAAGCCTCTCTGGTTTTATGTTTGTTTTAGTGTTCCTGATCGAAGGATAGTATTGACCTGGGGTCATGACAAAGGTGGTATATGAAGGATGTCATAGATATAACTGATGTTGTGTGTATATCTGTAGTATTTGTGCTTAAAGGTGAAGAATACTACCTTTTCTAAATGTGTGTGATAAAAACCCCAGGCTTTTCTTGTTGCCTACCAGCGTAAGTTGGCTCATGTATTCTTGTCATGTATTACAAGTATGTCCTGCAGGCCTCTCTAGAAACATTTGTTTGCTTGCTTGCTGAGTGGGTGGAAGTAGGATTTTATGGTCATTTGCGCTGTTCTCCAAATACTTTAATTTTCACATGTCTTAGTCACACAAGTAGTAGTAAGAGCTATTCTGTTTAATAACATCATATTTCTGGCTTCATCTTCTTTCATTTTACTAACTCCTGCTGTAATGAGAGTTGTGATGTACACCCAGTGATTTTAAGAAAGCGTTCTCCTTTTACAGCATGAGAGGTTTTAGGAGCCACATGTGATTCAAATCCTTGCAGAAAGTCACCAGATTCTACTTTGGCAGAAGATGTCAGAGCAAATAGTTTCGGCATGGTATGAATTTCAGCAGAGACAAATTCTCTGCAGATAAAGCAGTCTAATACATAGTGTTCATTTATATTATTACAAATTCACACCATTTTACTACTGTTCAGTTTTAACACATCTGATGGGACTTGACTATTGAGAACACTGAGGGACCAACTCGATGGATTAATTTTTGAAATTTCCCCCAGATCAAAAATAGTCCAGAAACCTAATTGACTTCCACAAATACACTTTATCTAAGCTGTATTTCTAAAATATACATGCAGCTTAAATATGCATTCCACCGAGCTATCAAATCCCTTTTCATTTGAAACATGTTATAGTCTCTTTGCCTTTTTGAATCGTTTTGAATGAACTTCCTTTCAATATGTCTGACTGTCTTTCCAAATCAGAAACTATTTCTTAAATTCTTCAAACCGTCTTCTACTACTTTCTCTCATTTTGCCTTGCCTCATGAACAATATATGATACCATAACTTCAGGTTTTAGCTACTGCCTCTATGACTTGCTTCTCTTGTGGTACTGAGGGCCATCATATTTTTATATAAAAACTGTTTTTTGAACCAGTGACTGACTATTCAGGGATAGTTTCTACTTCCACTATCTGTCCTGTGGCATTGTGCAGGAATTTATAACAAGTAGTGCTAGGTGAGCAGCATGCCTAAAAATGACTGAAAGGTATTCAGCAGTGGAACTCTTCATTTTCCCCTCCTTTTTAATATCATCCTAAGATTTTACTGCAACAGTATATACCTGTGTGTTGCAGTCTTTTCTACTCTTGCCCCTAACAGCGAACTGTTCCTTCTTCCCCATTGGCATTCACAATGCAGTGAGTTTTTACGGTCGACGCTCACGGGGAGTTCGGTGAGCTCGCGATGTTGTAAATAGCGCTGGATGCTTATGAGTATTCAGTGGGTGTTTTAGGGCCTGCACCTGTATTCCACTGCCATAACTTGTGGCACCAGCATCAAGAATACTTGACAGTTGGGTTTAGTTAGGGGGAATTCTGATTGTGACCTGAAGAGCACTCGGAAGGCCGAGGATTTTGTCTGTCAAACTGTTGGGAAAACAACCCGGCTGGTGCTTGGCACCTGGGGAGTCTTTCATAACCTCTGAAAGGACGATGGTGAGACTGTTCATACATAATTGGAAACCAGAGATTTTTAGTGAATGCAGTAGCTTACCCTTAGCCTCCATGAGGTGGAACTGAGAGCTTAGGGATCTCATATCCTTTATTCCTTTACTCAGGACTATCTGTTAGTTCCCCAACAGTTTTATGCTGTACCTGAGGGCTCTGATCTATGTTGATGTGGCCCTTTTATGCTATTTCAGGGATACAAGGGCACTGTTTTGCACAATTCTTGCTGATGATATGAAACTGTGGGCAGTGGCTGATACTCCTAAAGGCTGTGCCGCCATTCAGCAGGACCCTGATAGGCTGCAGAGCTGGGCCAAGGGAAACCTACTGAGGTTCAACAAGGGCAAGTGTAGGGTCCTGCACCTTGGAAGGAATAACCCTACTTCCAGCACAGGTTGGGGGCTGCCCTGCTAGAGAGCAGCTCTGTGGAGAATGGAGTCTTTGTGGATGACCAGTGGACCATGAGCTGGCACTGCCCTTGCAGCCAGGAGGGCCCATGGTATCCTGGGGTGCATCGGGAAGTGTGGCCACCAGGTCAAGGCAGGTGATCCTGCCCCTCTGCTTGGCCACATCTGGAGTATTGTGTTTAGTTCCGGTCTCAGCAGTTGGAGAAAGACAAGGAACTACTGGAGTGGGTCCAGTGGAGGCCACAAAGATGATTTGGGGTGAAGCATCTCTCCTGTGAGGAGAGACTGTGGGACTCCTCTTTAGTCTGGAGAAGAGAAGACTGGAAGGGGATCTCATTAATGCACATGAATATCTCAAAGGGGATGCCAAGAGTATGGTGCCAGACCCTTTTCAGTGGTGCCCACCAACACAACGAGGAGCAATGTCCATAAACTAAAACACAAGAAGTTCCACCTCAACATGAGGAAGAACTTTTTTATATTGAGGGTGGCAGAGCACTGGAACAGGCTGCCCAGGGAGGACATGGAGCCTCCCTCTCTGGAGACATTCCAAACCCACCTGGACATGTTCCTGTGTAAAGTGTTTTAGGTGACCCTGCCTTGGTGAGGGGGTGGGGTTGGAGGAGATGATCTCCAGAGTTCCCTTCTAACCTTTATGTTTCTGTGACTCTGAAAGCACCCAGTACATCAACATAGGAGTGTATTTGTCCACTGTATTTAGTCATCCTGATCTTACCATATCAACAGCTGTAGTTTCTATCTTCTGCTGTTCTCATACTCTTCTCTTTTGCATCCAGTTGTAGCCCAGTGCATTGGCTGTATAGAAAGTCTTGAATTAAAGGAGCTAAGATATCCCACACAAGCAATCATTCTTGTCCTGAAGGTTAACTTGCACAATATTCCCACTTGAAAAAAAATTGTCTCTGGGAATTACTCCCTCTTCTGGACCTTATATTCTAGGGCTTGACATATTTTAGGTTAGAGTATAACTTCTATCTACTCTGCCATGCAGATTAATTTAAAATTGCTTCACCAAGAAGGGTTAAGGAACATAAAAGAGTCTTATTGTCAGTGGATTTTAGTGATTTGGGCTTTAGTGATTTGCACTAATTAGAATCTTTATGTGAGTAAACAGTAAAATGAAAATGTTTCTGAACTCTCAATTATTTACACATTTTCTCTGAGAATGTGTCTAGCTTCAACGTGACAAATGATTCTGCTCAAAATTTTCTTATGACACTGTCTGATCCAGTTAGAATCCCTTCAGAGGACATTAATACATTTATCCTCTAGCAATACTAAAGAGAAAAAAAAAGACGTAAGAAACCTCATATCTGTGGTTAAATGATGGGATTTATTCTGGTAACCAAAGGGCATATATCCATTCAAAACTCTCTACTTAGTGACCATGAGATGGATAATTGCCCTAAATCACAGGAATTTAAATTCTGTCAGGTACAGAAAGTGAACTGTCCCCAGGAGTGAGGAGGTATTGACTTAACTCTTTGATTCAGTTGCTGAGGTGTGATGATCAATTTGAGACTTAGATAAAGTATTGTCTGAAGGAGGACTTCATGCTTTTTATCATTTGTGTACAGGCCACATTTGATATTGGGTCTCCAAATTGCAGAGGATATAATTTCTAAGTGTAGTTAAGTGTTTTCAAAACCCGAACTGACACCTCTGTGCATCTTACGATATCTAAACAGCTTTGCAGTGTTGTCTGAAGAAGCTTATGTGGCTCTAGACTGAAGTTGAGGGCAGAACTGGGAATGGATCCAAGATCATTTGAGGTCCAGTCCAGCACATCAGCACAAATCATCTTCCTCCTGAAATTTACTTCAACTGTGCCACAATTCTGTGCTCAATTCATTAATTTTTAAAAACAGGTACTATAAACCTTAGAATGAGTTTAAGATTTAATATCTTGTTATTTATTGATCACATTGGGATCTTCATTAAAAACATTATATGGCCCTGAGTGTGCCCTTAAACTTACTTGAAACCAACATATTTTAATGACTTGGCATAGTTGCTCCCCTTTTCTCCAGTGAGAGAGCAATTTCATATTCAGTGTGTCCACAGTATTATTCAAGCACTCCACTGACAACACTTCACTCCACTAACAACATTTGTAAACAAAACCGTACAGGAGAGAGCATTTTTTTTGTACAAGACAGGCTAGTGACACCATTAATAGTTTTCAACAAATGCACATTCTAAGGCAGAGAAGATATCCACAGAGGAGATCTGAGGGTTTTTTTAATAAAATCTGATTACATCCTGTTTTTACAAATGGTGCCAAGTGTTTTGCCTCCCATTTTCATGCTTTCATGAAATTAGAATGCCCCTGATAGTCCTTTCAGCATTTTAAATCTTCTAAGAAAATCTAAGTATATGAAAGAGTATAGTTTACATTACTATAGTTTTCTCAGGAAAAGCCTTCTGTTTTGAGAAAATTAAATAAGAGATACTGACTGTATACAATCCATGGTAAGTGTTACTGAAACTGCAGTAAACATTGCAGATTCATTCATTGTGATAGCAGCAATCTGAAAGCTAGATGCAAAATGAAGAACTTCTGTTGTCAAGGTCAGGTGGTAGCCCAGATTCTATTTTTATTAATTAGTCGGTCTGAATGCCTAAAGACATCGTGTCTCTGAAGAATTAAAAATTCTGGACTGAGTTCTCTAGGGCAATGTTTCAGTCCTGTTGCTCCAGGGATAGAGAAAGTTTTACAGTTGGGATCTCTCTCATTCTCAAGAGAAAATATGGTAATTCCACAGTATTGGAATTACCTTCATAGCAAGGGTTAATAAATGCCTTAGTTAGACTCATGGAAATGCAGAAGGAATCATGTGGAGTTCTGCACAGGACATTAAAATATAACTGAGATTGGGAGAAAATTCTCATTTAGAAAAAGACAAACATTGCAAAGGCACCAAATATGGGAAATTTGAGTAGGTTTGTAATGAAAACCACACTTAATAGAGAGGACGCATCCAACCAATGATGCATCATGGCTTTATTTAATGTCACATGCATTTGCTATATAAATATCTTAATATATTTTACTAAGTCTATATAAATTATGTATGATACTAAGTTATATATTTGGAAGTCTGAAGGAGTAGTACTGTAAAATTTTACATATATATAATTGAAGAGAATTTAGTAGACTAAGTTGTGTGTGGAAGATTTCCTTCAGCATTAAAAGAAATTGTGATTTCATTGTTAATCTCAGATGGAATTGGATTAAGACTTCATTTGTCATAAATGGCTGGCTATTCCCTGCTCTCATGTTCCTCAATATATCTGTGTCACAGGAGATATTGCCTGACAATTGCCTGACAGTTGCAGAGTTTGAGGCTCCTAGGACCATGTAAAGCTTTTTTTCAACCTTGACAAAAGCTGCTCAGCTTGCTAACACTTTTTCTTTTTTTTTTCCTCAGATCCTGGCCTGATTAAGAGGGTGGTTTTATCACATATGATTTTGTGGCTAGGTAGAATTAGAAAGTTCCCTTGTGGAGAATGTGAACATTTGATCCTTCTTTCATTCAAAACTCTCCCTTAAATTCCTTTTATTCCTTTTGTGGTATGGCTGAACAATAATATTGGATTGAAAGTGTGTGGGTTTTTCAATATTTCCTTTCTCCCCCTTCCTGTTTTCAGATATATTCAAAACCTGAGACCAAGAAAAACCTGGATATTTTTAGAATCAACTTTTTAATCAAAAGTAGGATGTTCTGGAATTTCGGTGAACTTCAGTGAATTGCAGAAGCATAGACTGGGCAGTGCTGAATTAAAGTGTCAGCTCTATTGTCTTCTGATCAATAAGATCCCTTTAAAAACTCAGAGAGAGAGACAAAAGAAAAAAAGCAAGTCATTTAGAGAGCAACACTGTAAATGCAGCAGTCATGATGGTTTGAGTGCAAAGTCTGTGACTAGAGCTGCAGTAAAAGAAATGGAGGCAAACACTGCCCCAAAAGAGATAAAATACCCAGAAAATGTATTTTTTTTCTATCAACTTGTCTTGGGCTCACTTCCTGATGTGTATCCCCTATCGCCCGCTCTATGCCCAGACATGATTCCTGTGCCCTTTCTGTGTCTTTAAAATTGGGTGCAAGAGAGAAAAAAGCCAGAGGAACTTTTCAAAACAGTTTTTTGTGCTTCAAGGATGTTCCCTCCCCTGCGTTCCTGCTGCTGCAGAGCAGAGGAAAGCACCTTCCTGCTTTCCCTGACTCTTGGCTCCTTTTCTTGGAGGAGAGAGACGGAGAGTTAAACTCCTTTGTTTCCCTGGGACTTTGGATTTTTCCTTCTTCTCTTCTGGACTGTTCAGAACACCAGAACATCAGAACCTCACTGGGAGGCCTCACACCTCGGCCCGGAGGGGCCCGAGCCGACCCAGCTCTGAAGAGGAGAGAGAGAGAGAGACCACACCCACGGAAAGGACTCTAAAATCTTCCCAGGTTTTCTCTCCACAGCGAGAGGTTTTATTATTTAGAATTATTCTTTTCCTGTGTGTTTGTTAAATAAATAGTTTTTTCCTCCTTTCACTTTGCTTCAAGGAATTTTTTCCCAAACCTGGTGGGAGAGGAGTGGCTGTAACCTGCCTTCTATAGAGGAGACGTTCCTCCCAGAGCGTTCCTCCGAATTTTTGTCTCAAACCAGGACATAACTGTGCCATATACTACACAAATTAGCAATAAATTACTTTTTCCAAGAATACTAGCTATCATATGAAACAGGAAGTAACATAGAATGGTTTGATAGATATGACACAAATGTTTAGTTACAAAAAGGATAGTAATGAAGGGTAGTAAATTGCACTGCTGTTTTAATAGCCTGTCACCAATGGGATATACTAAGGCCATAGCAGGTATTTGCGAGTGAACTCCTTATCTTTTCCTTTTTCAAGAAAGAGAATGTGGTTGGATGACTCCTGATTAAACTTGTCAGTACTTAACTGTAAGCCCTTTCCATGTATCAGTAACAAAACTCTCTGTCCTTGACCTTGCTGTATATTTTCCATTTAATGTTTTTGCAGGAGAAAGGGGTGGGAGGGAGTGACAGGAGAGAACAGAAATGAGAGGGGAGGATAACAGGAAAGGAGATGGTGTATTTAACAAATACTGAGAAAACAGATTTTTTTCCTGTTTCTGCCACTAAATTTAAATGCGACTGGGCTAGTAAGATACTGTTTTGGGCTCTAATATACTGAAATCTATGTCCTGAGGATTATCCATCTCTAGGTACAAGAAGTACAGAAGAGATGTAAATACATTCAATCTCTTGCTTGTTAGTGGTTTAGACTAGCCATCTTTTTAATGGCTGCTCTTGTAGATTGAAATGAACCTCTTTTGGGTTCTGATCCAGCAAGGTCCTGAATTTTATTGTTGTCTTCAAGGAAGAGTCGGGTTCAATGGGTCCATGTTGAAAAATTATAGGTATGCCCAAATGAGTGACTGAATGACAGCCTCATTAGCAGTGTTTTGAAGTGCTTAAGAGCTTCAGTATTTGATGAGTCACATTTTGAGTAGTTACATTTTTTAGAATTAAAGCATTTTGTTCCATCTTGCATGTAAAAAAAAAATAGACCTAATATTAATACTATTCAAATACACTGTGTGGTTCATATCTGCAACAATATCAACAAGGAAAAAAAAGACTGTATAAAATGAAAGACACAATAAGATATGTCAGATAAGATTTTAAAAGCTTTGCCAGTGAGGAAGAACTGAAAATCCTGCACTTGAAACCTAATGATAGAATATTGGCTCAAGTGTTGGAATTACTTTGGCAGTATATTTGTCAAATGGTTGCTAGAAAAATATGGCTGCTCTTCTTCCGAGAATCTGCATTACCTTGGTGGTTTTCTGTGTCCTGCATATAGGACTGTGCTGAATTTTAAGAGATCTGAATTTGGCTGAGGATGAACAAGCAGCTGTAGCCTGCAAACATTCTTCTTGAGACTTCTATAGGAGGTCTGAGCAAAAGAGAATATCTGATTAATCACCCTGTCCCAAACCAGCCACAGGAAGTCATTGCCTCTGGTATGTCTGGGCTTGACAGATGTCTGTCGGATCATTGTGCATTACTGTTCAAACATCTCTGAAATTTTCAAGATACAGATGTAAGAAGCAACATAAAATGTCAAAGTGACACCTTTTTGTAAGACAGAGAATAACTGAGAAAGTGACATGAGACAAGAGCCCTCAAGATGCTTAAATTTTTCTTGAAGGTTTGACTTTTCCATGTGTTAATATTTCAACCTGTTACTCACAAACCAACAGCATGAGACACTGCTTGATGTTGGCTACACAGAACAAACTTGGAAAGCAAAGCACAGCAGCAAAGATCCTTCTAGGACTTCACGGAACACGAATCTCATTTTTAAAGAACTGGCTCTGTAGCCTACCTACATCTTGACAAATGATTTAAATGAACCAGCTGCTGGTTCCAGGTACTTCTTTCCATGCTTTAATATATTGCATGGTTCCTGTTCAGAACTTTTATGCAACCAAATGTATTTTTCAAAGTGTAGATAGAAGACTGGTCTTGATGTGCAGGATGGTTCTGACTTTTGTAATAATGAAGGGATCCGAAGCAGTGGTGCCGGTAGCAGCCGAGCCAAGAGAGAGCCCGGCTGAGCCGAAAGGTGCACAGCGGAGTGGTGGGAAAATGGCGACCCCACAGCGCGGGGGAGCGTCAGAAGTGTTGGCGCAGGCGGAACTGAGCCCAGCGGATCGGGGCGTGACCCTGGCTCGGACGGCCCAGCTGCTCGGGGTTAGTTTGTTTTTCATTCCTTTCAGGCTGGGGGTGGGAAATGCCAGCTACAGGAGCTGCCACACCATCTTGCCCTTGTTCCCAAGGACCATGTGTGTGGCACACGGGAGCGGCCACCATATTGCCTTCGTGTGGGGAAGCCACACGGATGCGACCTGCAGGAAGCATCCACCCGCCATCTTGCTTTTGTTCCCAGTGGTAAACACCATTTTGTGGGTAAAACACCTCCTCTTTTTATAAGGTTTTGCTGTTAATATTGCTGTTGTTATTGTGAGTGTCTTATCCTTGCTTTGTGCTTTTAGTAAATTGTGATCCTGATCCATATTCTCTGCTTTTTGTCCCTGCTTTACCAGAAAGGGCGAGAGAAGGAGAGTGGATTATTTGGAGTTTAATTTCTGTCTGATGCTAAAACCAGCACAAAATGGCAAGCATTACTATGAATTCACACGTACTTTTAGTAGTCTTTCTGTCATGTTGACCAGTGGGCTTAGAGTGAATGGGACAGAAAGAAATAACTGTTTTTTCTTTTGCAGTTTCCAGTGTGAATCTTTTGCAGAGGGAAAGAGACAACCAATTTCAATCTAAATAACAAGTCATATATTAAAAAATTATATTACTTCAATGTTAAAAGGCCTAATGAGCATGGATAATTTTTTCCTTTATATATGTTCTTAGAGACATTTGATCCATTCTTTCCCACTCTCCCCTCTTAGACACTACACAGAATAGATTAGAGCTAGATTAAGAATTTGAATGAATTCTTGTTTGTTTTCACTAAAAGCCCTACAGATTTTGCCATTATTTTTCTATCCCTGTCATCCCTTTTCTAGTTGCACTGAATGTTGGTTTGTAAAGAACTTTTCTACTATGCTTGATCTATTCTGTGTAATGACTGAATTTATTAGGTGGGATATAATTTTAAGTAAAAGAGTCCTGAGCAATGTTTATTTGGTGAGATCCCTAGAGGGATATTCCTGGGGCAAGAATAGGGCCTGAACTGTTCAAAGAGGGTATCAAAGCAAACAACGAGAACTCAGATCCAGCACACTTGGCAGTTTGATTTTAGATAAATACTGAAACAACCATAAGAAACAGACAGAAAGACTACTATTTTTCCTGGCTGGGTAGCAAACCTTCCCAGTAGAGGCAAAGTATCCCTGATGTAGTAATGGCTTCTGATAAAAATGATTGCTGCAGATCTGAAGTTGTGGTGATCCCTTTATTAACAAGGTGTTTGATGCCTTTGTTTAAAATTGGGTATGCCACAGAACCTACTTATCTCTAGCTGTGTATTTTTTATTCTGAAAAAAAATGTATGCACTGCCATACAATGGCAGTGAAAATCTTTGTTTCCAGATGTTCAGACATCTAAGCATTTTTCCAAATCACAATCAAGTACCTGCATAGTAGAACTGAATGATTATAATAGAGAAGAGTAATTTAAATTCAGAGATTGAGATTGTATTTTAATGGCAAAAATCCATTTGAAAGTGAACCACTACTCCCTGGCCCTGTTAGGGGAACTATTTCTTAGAGTGGGCAATTTGGTGGCTGAGTAAATGCACACGCCTCTAAAAAGTTTGTGAAGCTGCTGCTTTGTAAAAAAAGTAATGAGCCCTATGTTTCTCATCTCTGTAAGTATCAGATTAAAGTCTGGTAAATTCAGTTTGTAATTAAAATATAAATTATCAGTAGATAATTTGCTACTGTTTTGTATTTAGGTTTCTTTTTCTAAAACTTTCTTATTATCATTTTGCTCTTAAAATAATTGTCATAAAATTTAAAGTCTTTTTTGCAAGCTCAGGAGTAATTCCTGATCAAGCAAGAATTCACAAGAATAGTTTTGGTGTTGTTCAGCTTTTTCAGTAACCATTACATCTTTTTATCCAAACATCCTTTGTTTATATTTTCTGTGCTTTTCTCAGTTCAACACAGAAATACCTATGTTCAAGGTAATCAGCATTTAAGTGGTGGCTCTTGTTTTGAGACTCCTTCAGACTGACCCTCTGGTAAGATCATGGCGTGTTCATAATGGGCAAGTACTGTTTTATGGACAAGATGCTGAGCAATAGTCATGGTGATGTACATGAAGTTCTCTTTATGGTGCTCCTTCACCCGGGTGTGATATTTCAAGCTTATAAATGCAATACTGAACCTTGAGTAGCCCTGGATTCACATCTAGTTTTGTAGATGGGTCTGAGGCTACCTATAATATTTAACTTCATTTTTATGTCTGTATTCTGAATCAAAACAAATTCAAGCAGAAGATCTCAAAAGAGTGAGGTAAGGTTACCCTCTGATCCTTTTTAATCACATTTTGACTTAAAAAAATCACTGGCATAATTTGCGGTGCAGATACATACTCCCCATGTCCTTACAAACTAAAGTCCTATTAGCTTCAGTTGCAAAAGAAGTGCTGAAGGGTGAGAATCTTCATGTGAATACAGAAATGTAGGAAAAGAACGCTCCTGGGAGTCTTGAGGATTCTCACAATGTATAGCAGAAAAACAAAATTTAGGCAGTAAATATTGTAAATGTGTTCTTTTGAGAATTGGATCATGGCAGGAATGTTTGCTGGGAGGCTCTAAATCTCAGTGTTTCTCATCAGCTTATGAAAAATTATGGTATTTAAAAAGCCCGGCTGCTTTCTAAAGATACGTAAGGCCAGAAAATCAATTAGTGAATCAAGATAAGTAATGGTAAGTATCATCAGCCTGGAACTTTGTTGGAACTTCAGTTTTTCTATACCTATGTTTACAGCAGAGACAGTAATCTCAAATTCACACTTTTGATTTAGAAGGAGACATTACATATCCGTAAGACCCAGAAAGAGCACTTCTTCCCAGGTTGTTTGACTGGAGGAAATTAATCCAAACAAACAGATTAGCATTACGCTCCCATGGCAGTGAATGTAGTTAATGAATACGACAATAAGCTGAAGCACATCTAATCAAATTGAAATGGAATTATTATTACCAAATGATAGTGTATAACTCCAATTTTTAAATGGAATTACATCAAATATTAATTTAATGTAAAATGCAGGGGTAATTTCTTTTGGACCCTGGTCAAAAATGAAGGTTTTCTGTTTTATTATGCACTTTCACTAGAAGAGTGTCAAAATTCAATCACCCTTTTGTTTTATTGATAGCCAGAATTCCATTAGACCTGGCCAGAGGAGAAGGAAGATGAAACATGCCAGCATTTTATCTCCATGTTCATACTTTTTGCAAGTAAAAGCATAAAATGGGATTCTGCAAACCTCCTCGGATATCTTCTCTAAAACTGCTGTCAGGATTCTAGCATGCCTTTCTACAATTTCAGCTGCTAATCTACTCTATGTGATAGCTACAGTTACAAATTATTGGTTGCATGTTTTGCTATTCTAGGTCAACTGCACCAGTACATACAGAAATTTTTGCCCATCATTAGGCACAATTCTCTCCCAACAAATTCAGCATTTCATTGGGAAGAATAAGAATTCAAATCCTGATATAATCAGGCTGTTCAGGTAAAAATCTTTTTTGCAGCTCTGGTAACTTTATTCTGATGGCAGCACTGAACCAGCCATTTCTGATGTACTAGGGACAGGAATAGATATATTAGGTAGTGCTGCTGAGGGTCAGTGTAGTCAAACAATTTAGTGCTCTGATGCTGTTGAGCATTTGTTTTACAGTAGTTTAGGATCAGTCACTCTCTTCTCTATGGCATCAAAGCTTTATCTAATTGCTTGTTTTCTCTTTAGATGGTTAAAACATAACCTAAAACAATTTTGCAGTTTGGACTGTGTAGTATGTTATATAGTTTTATCAGTATTATCTTATGATAATCCTCTTTGCCCAAGATATTCAGATATCAAGTCTCACAAAATACTTTTATAAAAATTTCCCTGTAAATGCCAGTTTTACATACAAGTACATGAAGTCACAGAGCTCCACTTAAGCATAAACCTTGTCTCTTGATATCATAGAGGTTTTCTTTGCTTTTTTTTTTTTTTTGTATGTTTGGCAATCTTTTTTTTAATCAGGTGTTTTAGTTAGTAGGACACAATACCACATGAAGTGAAACCGTCTGAAACTCAGTACAGTTAATGGAGGCAAACATGAGTATCAGGAGCCAATGGCACAGAAACACCTGAAGACAAAGTGCTTTAGTGGGTATATATCAGGTAGTAACATTGAATCAAGTTGAGATTGATATTTTTTTTCTGTAATTTGTGTATTTGGTGCCCTTGTTGTGATAGAGAGTGAGCAATACAACCCCGCTGACAAGCAAGAGGGGAATACTGCCCGAGAAAGCGGCTCTGTTGGTACAGCCCTGCAGCTGGCTCTGCAACACTGGCACCACACAATGGGCCAAGGGAAAGCATATGTGAAAAAGCCTTTTTTGTCTGCTCTATATCTCTTACCCTTTACTTAGTGTTAGATTTATTTTTACTTACACATCCATATTTACCAGATGCAGAAGAGTGATTGAACCATTATTTGTTTAAGAACCGAAAATATTTTCTATCTGTGATTTCTAGAAGAGCGTTTAAATAATTTTCAGGCTTAAAACAAATTTAAATTTCTAATCTTTGCATCACTGCACAATCAAATATATGAATACATAATTACTGAAACTTGGATATACATTTCTGTACGTCTCTATAAAGTGTTACAAGGGAAGCATCACCTCAGTGGGTTGCTTTCACGTGATTTTGACAGAGATACTTGAAACTCAGATTTCTTTGTGCCTAGCAAGGACACTTATGTATGTTAAAGAAACAACAGCTGTTTGCAGCTTATCTAAAAGATTATGAATAGATAAAAGAAGATATTTTTCATCTCTCATATAATCTCCAAATGAATAATCAAGAACAATGTGAAGCAAAGGGCAGTGGATGAAATTCTTAAACATCTTAAGTCAATGGGAATTGTATTATTGACTTTAATGGGACCAATATTTTAACTTATACATTGAAGTTCCAACCCTTATGGAAATGCAACAGGCAGGTCATTAATCATAACCATGTAGGGTTACACTACTACAAAACTCTACAGATTTCTGATATGAAAAGTTATTGTTTTCTTTGTACCCATGGGAGGGTGTGGTGATAATACTCACAAAAAAGTTAAATTAAAATGGGGCTTCTTATTCAAGATGGAAAATATATGCTGATTGCAGCAAGAAATGCTTCTTTTTTTTCCTTTTTTAGAGAAATACAGTTATGAAGGACAGCCCAAGCCTGAACCTAAAAACATTGGCTTAATTTCTTCATATGTCCTACAGCTCTTATATCAACAGTCATTACTTTAAGACACATACAACACTGGATATGAAATTAATATGGATTATTTGAAACAGAAAGGTTATTTTAAATTACCACTGTTCACAAATATGTTAAATCTTTATAACTGAAAGTATGCACTTTTGCAAAAGAACTATGAAATGTCATTAGTAATTTGAAAGCATTTCCTGCTGATAGCCAAAATATCACAAGGGAATATTAAATAACTCCTGAATCACAGGGTTCATTCTTAATTTTCCATTGCAAATTTTCGAGGTACAAACTTGACGATTTTCAGTTTTAAGAAAGTACTTTGAAATGTTTTATTGGATGCTAACAGTAATTACAGTATTTCTGTAACTGCCAAACTATAAAGCTAGGAGAATAATAATTACAAAAATAAATGCATAGAAAGTTAAGAGACTATCTCAATAGTTTTTGAAACGGAGTTTTTAATAGGCTATTTTTCTAAGGAGTCATCTATTACTGCTTTTACTATTAAACAGATTCTTAGATAGTATGATGATCAGAATGATATAATTATCCAGGATGACAGACTGAACTTTGAAAGATAAGGATGGCTTACATATTATTGTTTGTTTCCAAACTTGAAACAAGAAAAAATCTTTAATATGCTTTGCAGGCTAAAAAAATATATCCTAGGGAAAATATTTCTCCTATTAAACTGAGATGGAGTAAGTATACTGGGATATAAAAAGAAGTTCTTCTCCACCAAATTGTAACTATTTACAGCATTCTGAATTTATTTTATAACATTCAAATAAAATCATCTTATTCACTGAAAACGTATTCGAATACACAATATTTTGTCACATATCTTGAAAATTTTAGGTCCATTTTGAACTGTTGCTAAAACCACGAGGAGACTATGTCAACATATTGTAGGAAGGCAGACAGAAAAAAAAATAATCTAGTGTAGCTTTATGAAACCCTTTGAGAGGATATAAAGTAAAACAGAGCTAAATACTGCAGGTGACTAGTCAGTCAGGAAAAATGCATTTGTCTGTTATTCTGTCTACACATTCATCTACGGTCTTCATCACTCAACCTCTTCACTTACACACAGTTGTAAAAATAGCTTTTAGTCTGAAACACTGAAAAAGTTGACACAGCCAGAAGAATGAAACTTGCTCAGTGATTCTATGATTTTAAAAGGATATTATATAAAATTTCCAACACCAGTGGGAGGAAAGTGGTCTTCATTCTGCCCCACTTCCTTCGGGCAGTAATAAGTGCTGTAGTTGTTTTTGTCCTTAGTTTGCCAAGGTACATTTCTGCTACCAATAAAAACCCCAAAAACGCTGGCGGAGATGTTATACCATTGTACTTTCGTTCATAAGTATATTTGCAGGACTCACACTACTATTCAAGTACAAAATGCTTTAGCCATGAACCAATAGAGGAAGATGCCTGCAGTGAAGACAATTTCAAAACGTGGCAGCAGTGTTTCACTATGGCCAGGCAGATAATGAAATGTCATCAAGTAGGAATAGTAAGAAGCAAATAAGATATATTCAAGTACCCAAAATAACCTGTGGGACAAAAATTCTTTTCTGTATCTGTAATGTTGCTTCTCTCTGCAAGTGTTACTCATTTTGAAAAACGGCCACAGGGAAAACAATCAGGCGGAAAGAACCGTTTTAGTTTTGGTGCAGGTGACCCAGTACTTCCAAGATGTGTTTCTGCTCCAGTTGAACTCCCTCTTTGGAATGCTGCTCAGGCAGCTGGTGTATCCTGCCTCTGCGTGACTGCCACTGCAGCCATGCTCATCCATCAAACTCAAGGAAAAGGCCTCTGAGATTTCGAAGTCTGGTGGCTTAGGTGCAGACGCAGCATCAGGGATTTGATACAGTTCTTAGGTAATGTTACCTCCTCCTCTGACACATCAGCATTTGTAATTACTTTTAAAATTACTTTAAAATATATTCTATTATTTGAACATTTTTATGGTTGGCCATAGAAGTTAAGCAAAGATATTGCAGTGTTATCGTTCTGAACCATGGCATAGCCCTCCTAAGAGAATTAGGGTAGTTCACGTAACAGAGCTTGTAGAGGCTGCTCCAATCTTCATGCAGGAATTACATGATAGTTATACCGTAAAAAAATTTGCTTTTGTAGTTTTTCAGTAGCGTGTTTCAAAATAGTCTCTTGTGGAATGGTCTTTCTCTGCTGTTGTTTTCTTGATGGTTTTTTTTGATTGCTATGTTAAACAAAAGATAGGCATCAGCAAGATACACAATTAAAATGAGCACATAAAAGGGGATTACTTTAAAGGAGGATTATGAGGGGGATTCTAAATCTAGCTATATAAATAGGGACTACAAATGTAACCCAGTGCATTCATTACTCTGATTGGCAGAAATGTAGCAGCCAGCTGAGTAATGTTGAAATTGTTTTCTTATACTGTGCACTTTATCAGATTTGTGCTAAAGAATTCCCGTTCTATCCCGTGTCACCTTGACACACTGTGTTGGTGCAACTGGCCTGAAGAAAGGTTATTTGGGAAGTGAATCTATAAGCTTTGCTGTAAAAAATCTGACAATCTTTCTGTCCTTCATATACACAGATAGACTGATAGAAATAGGACAGACTATGGATAATTTTGATGTCTCATTCAACTAACGCTCTACTAGCTTTAGATTTCTTTCTGTTCTTTGCATTATTTCACCTCTGTGTATGGCCGTGCCATCTCCTCTGGAATTCTGGGCGTACAGGTGGCTTCTCTACCACTCTACCTTGCCTGCTTTATCTCCCCATGATCATGCCATTAGTAAAAGGCAAGAATTCACAAAGACACAATTACTTCTAGCATAGAAATCGACAAAGATTACATCAATCTGTGTAACAGTTTTGGAGCATGTGCTGCTATGAGGCAAATGGCTCTGCATTTAAGGTAATACTGGAAAAAAAGCAGCTGCATTCTTACTGCCATCTAAACCCATGTCACTGTGCCTCTGAATTGCCCATCCTGCAGTTCAGAATTTCTGTCTACGTAAAAGATGAGAAAAAAGAAGTCACAGTGATTTGAGAGGTGTATTTGAATAGAACTGGCCACCCATGTCCAATCTGGAACCTGGGGTAGCCACAAAGATTGATTTCTTCCAAGCATGCTTCTGTCAGTAGGAGAGGGCAGCCTGAAAAACACTACCCTGCTATTTGTGAAGAGCTTTCAGAGCCCCATGCTCAGCTGGAAATGCTTTGAAAAGCAAACTAGCTGTGCTACGTGTCTGAGGGAAGCAGAAGGCAACAGCAGTTACCTTTGAAAATTTTGGCCCTAGGAGGGCAGCTTGAATAGCAGAACTCAGAAGCAAAGTACTTGATGAAGTATTTTGATTCACTTTTTGCTTTGTCTTTTGATTCCTATAATGTAAGTGGTAAGATAAAAAAATGAACTAAAAGATACAACCATCCCATCAATCAATGAGATACAGGAATCCAGCTGCTGACACTGCTACCTTTGTTTTGCCTCTATTCTGGCAAACAGATTGGTAAAATCTTTAGTTAGCATTAAATTCAACTGGATAGTTTAAAAGACTCCAAGACGATTAATTAGCTCAGGACCCATTCCAAACTTATGCAAGCATGAAACAGTTACACAATGTCTAAGAATGAAGATTCCTGAAGCAAAAAAAGTAATTTAATCCTGACACTCAAAAAACATGGAATGGGTCTATTCCCAAAGACAATTTCCTTAATAGCCCAGTAGATGTAAACCACTGTAGTCTGTGGATTTGAAATCCAATTTTCTTCCTTTTAATTGTTACATAGCTGTAGCAACAGGTCATATGGTCTTTCTTCTCTTTTCTTCCACGCCCAATAAACCAGAATATATTTACAGTGATGACTTAAGTGCCTTAAACGACATTCAGGTCACTCAGCTGAAACCAGAACCGATGCAAAATGAAACTGAAAAGAACACTTCTAGTTGTCTTTCTTTTTGTAAAGTTTCCTTTCAGAAGAGGGATCTCAGGCTATCTGTTTCATCTTGCACTCTATGTGTACAAATCCAAATTATCTGAAAAATTATCATATGCCTCTTTTATGTGAATACTTAGATACCTGTTGTCGTGTAAACCATGCTCAATATATATAAAAAGCTGTATAACATCACACGGGCATTTCCAGTTGGGCTTTTTGAAAACTGGAAATAATAGAACCTAACATATTATGGCTTTCTATATGATTTTTGCCTTTGAAAGGGATACAAACTTGAAGTATTTCCAACAGTTCAGCCCCATCTGGATGCTCCGGTGACTAATGACTCCTGTACTCAGGCTCCAGTCTTTCCATCACTGAGGGCACTAATAACATCTAGACCTTCTGCACGTAGTTGTGTGGAACTTTTAGATTCTTAATAGCTGACAGGCATACTTTTATTACATCTGGCTAACATTACTCTTTGTGTTTAAAAAAATCACTGTGATTTCTGTGAGGAGGGCAGGGAAGCAAAAACTTTAGTGAATAATTTTTCTTGATATTCTTAAGAAATAAGCCTTAAAACAGTGATGCTAGCACCATATTTCCATAGCTTATTCTTCACATATGGTGATTGACTTGTGGACCTTCTTCTTTGTGGAAACTTTGTTCTTTGTCTTTGAAAACCTTTCACATTTTCATCTTCTGGTGACACCAGTGATCTTTTCTGTTGACTTGCTGGCAAGAAACTGTGCATCCAACGCTTAGGAAATGGCATCTTTAGAATTCCTTTCTCCTCCTTACTCTTCCTGTACCTTACAGCTTCTTCTGGGAAATCCTTGCTGCAGCAATCCTTCCTGTCTAGTTATATCAGCATGAACTTCTTAGGCAGGTCAGAAGGGAGCAATCTTTCAGTTAAGTGGTGATATGTTTTGTCAAGTGATATATCTCCTTGGTGTATGGAGGCTGTGACCTAAATTTTGACATTTTAATTTTTTACTAGTCATCTGTTTTACATGTGACGCTCGTGTATTCAAGTAATTTCTAAACCATGTGGGTTCTGCTGTTGGAATGAAAGGTGGTTTTTTTTGTCCATTAAGTATTGTTTCTGCTCACACAGAAGTTATCAATAGTTTTTGTGACAAGTTCTGGCCAAAATTCTCCTGGAGACTGACAGTCTTGTGTGATGTTCCTAAACATGCTTAACATGTCCTTCTTGTTTGGAAAGTCACCAGAAGAAATATAATTTCTATTTTGGATGTGTGATGTGCTGAACTTAATGGAAAGCTGTGTGTGTTTTGCGACTCTCAAAAGTCTTAAAATAAGCCTTTAATGTAGCCCTTTAAAATAACTCTTTAAATGTATGAATTCAAACTAAAACCATATGTTAGTCTATATTTGTAACCGCTTTTCATAAGACCATATGCAGAGAGATATTCTACTAAAAAAATGTAACAACAAATATATCTGAGTGCTTAGTTGTTGGGGTATTATAAACAGCACTGTTGGTTTATGTCAGTTTAGCGTTCATTCTTGCAATCTCTTTTCTGGTTACATGTATTTTTTCCTCAAAAGGTACCAGTAAAGACAGTGAACGCTCTTTTTTTGTTAATTTTTTTACCCTGTAAGTAGACCTTGAAGCTTTAGTGAGACAGCCTGTCGATCTTGAGTTGAATTTTTGTGAGCCCCTGGTTCTGAAGGTCAGTGTTGAAATTCTACTCCGTTTCACAAATGTGTGGCCGTATGCTGCCATCTGTCTGCTCTGCGGCTGGGAGTTAATAGTGCACCATTAATGTTACGTACCAAATTGCAGCTATTTAAGCTATTTATTATGTTCCTGAAAAGCTGTTAGGACTTCTGATTTACTATTTTATCTCATTTTAAATCAGTTTTTTGGTCTGCTTTGGCTCTTCATGGGAAAGCAAATTGTACGGCTGAAAGGTTTGACATCTCTAAAACAGGTTATTTTTTCTCCCCAAAACAATGCCATTCTTATCGTTTTTATAGAATGCAAGAAGAACTGAATTAGCGTTGTCTGTGATATCTGTCATTCTCACAACTATTATTGTGTCAATGTACCACCATATTCCAAAATAGTATATGATAACTTGAAATGTTAATTCAAGCCAAAGCCCGTGATGGACTTTTATTAACTCATTTATTGTAAAAGTCTTGAGACTGAATTGGTACTGACTAGCAACCTTCAAATTCTGTATATTAGAGACTATCACACATTATTATTGTGACAAAGATTGGAAGGGAAGAAAGAAATGGCATGTTGTGGTTTACACCCATCTGGAAACTAAGTACCATGCAGATGCCGGCTCACTCCCCTCCACACCTACCCCGCCTGGTGGGGAGGAGAATTGGGAAAAAAAAGCAAAACTCGTGGGTTAGACAAGAACAGTTTAATAACGGGGAAAATTATAACAACATTAATTATAATAATAATAACAATAATAATATTACTAATAATAATCGTGATGAAAATGAGAGAGAGAGAGGAATAAAACCCAAGAGAAACAAGACACACTTGCTCACCACCTGCTGATCGATGCCCAGCCCATCCCCGAGCAGTGATCGGCCACTCCTGGCCAACTCCCCCCAGTTTCTGCACTGAGTGTGGCCTCCCATGCTGTGGAATATCCCCTTGGCCAGTCCGGGTCAGCTGTCCTGGCCATGCTCCCCCCAGCTCCTTGTGCAGCTTCTCACTGGCAGAGCATGGGAAACTGAAAAGTCCTTGACTATGGGTAAGCACAACCTAGAAAACATCAGTGTGTTGTCAAAATTGTTTTCATATTAAATTGGAAGCACAGGATTGAAACAGCTACTATGAAAAAAATTAGGTCTATCCCAGCTCAAACCCAGACATGGCACAATATTTTTGTAAGTTTCATAAATTTATTCCATTTTTTTTGCAGATGTTAACATTTCAATCTTGCTTAGGTGCCGTTTTGTCCATTCGAAGTTACAGTACATGACCAAGTACATGGTGAATACAAAATACTTTGTATAGCTCACATCACATCTGTTAGACCATGTCAACAGTAAGAAAAAATTTGATAATTTCAAATTAGAAAAATAGATAATTTGACAAATTTTCAAATTTATCAATTTCAACCTTGAAATTGTCAATATTGTCTTTAATATTTATTACTTATAATTGTACTGTATTTTAGTGAATTTATGTCTTCAAAAAATAAGAAATGAGCATATGTATTTTTCAGGCAGGAGGACTAGTTTTTATGTAGATCCTGTGTCCGAGATTTTTATTTATACTCCAAACTATTTAACACACACACAAAAAAAAGGGTGTTTGTTATTCAAATACTAAACATTTACAAATCTGCTTCAGACATTGATTTCCTTTATCTAAGCCCTAGGCAACCCCTTCCGATTAAAAGCAAAGTTATTTGTTATTGCAATAATCATAAAGTATAATAGTTACATTTTCTAAAATAGGAAGGCAACTTGGCAAACTGTGCATATACTTTCCTTGTAGTCAGCCATTTCATGACAGCAAAACAAATCAAGAGAATATATCTTTTATAAAATGCTGTTTTGTTATTATTTAAACCATAATTTTCCCAAATAAACAGCATTTTGCACCCATATGCAAAAACACTTGTAAAATGGAGTGATTAATGGAGAGTCATCATTGACATCAAAGTGTAGGGGAATGAACTCTGTATCATTATGTTCTTGTGAGGAATATGAAGGTAATAAAATCAACATTTATTCTGAGGTTTTTTTGGGGACATGTGCTCTTAATAGTACTGATAAATTAAATACACAGGCTGTTCTTAATTAGACAATTAAACAGAGTTTTTAATTTTGATTTTTTTAAAAATGAGAATTATCAATTAACATGAATGCTTTTCAGTGAAGATTGGTTTTGTTTCGGAATAGTTCCGCTTCCCCCAAATAACAAAACCAAGTTGTCAAAGCACCTTGATCATTACTGGTGTAGAAGAAGGTCATTTATGAAATGTAGGATTAAATATAGGAGGTTTGTTGTTGTTGAATATACTTTTTTTTCTTTCCAAGTAGATCATCTTCCTTATGTTTCCAATATAGGCATTATGAAAAATTCACGACAGAGACCTGTAAACCCTGGGGAAGTGTTGTTCAAAACAGACTTAAATGGTATAATTTTAAGTAATTTTTTTACAAACCATATTTTTAGTGGTACTCACCCAGAAACTCTGTCTCAGTGTATTTTTTCATGAAAATCATGTAACAGGTATTTCTTTCCTAGTTAGAGCTTGATTCAGAATGCGGTACCTCTAGCAATAATAGCTTAAGCAGTCGCTTGAGTGCCTTCAGTGTTTAAACAGCTGCACAGTCAATTTAACTCAGTACAAAAGCATCCATCATCAGACAGTCCATTTTGGTTAAGCAGACAGTGGATGTTACGCAGTCTGAATTGCTGGGAGGGTAAATCACATAATCAAAATGTGATTCTAAATAATATGACTCATCTGAAACTGCTTAATCCTATCTTCTGAGGCCATTGTAACAAAAATGATGATTATATTGTGTTTATCAAAGCCACTGAGAGTTGTACTATTTTCTGTGGAGATTGCGTGCTTTTCCTTTGTTCCAGGTTGTATTTGGTAAATCCAAGGGTAACTTTGCATTCTTTCTGCTCAGTAGATTCTGCATGTACCACTACTTAAAGTTACTGTAAAAACTCAAGAACATGTGCAGCATGAAAGTCTGAATGAGAACTTCTAGTGCTTGAGGGATTCCTGCTGCCATGAGCTCAGTGAAGATTCTTGCATCCTTAGGCTTGTCTTTGTCTGTTCTTCATTTCAAGGTTGCCTTTTCACAGTAGCTGTCTAAGTGCTCTTGCTCATGGTGTGGTTGTAGTTGTCAATGCAGCGTTCTGCAGATTAGGGATCACAGACATACTAGGAACTCAGTAGATTTTTTTGTTTTTTCCTAGGATCAGAAACTCTGCTAGTAGATTTTCATCAGTGCTAGGAATTAAATCAGTAGAAGGAGTTACAAAGATGGGATGAAATGAAATGAAATGAGACAGACTAAATTTCATACCCATGGGAAGCTTCACAGTTTCTGGGTTTTCTCTTCGATTCAGAGTGAAAACCTTGCCAGCAGAATGAAATTTGAAAAGTCTGACCAGTTTTGAAGTCATCTTGAAGTGTGTTCTCAAAAAGATTCCCAATTACATCGATTTTTTTTTCTCCTATCTTCTGTTTCCTACAAAAAACGTTGTGTATTATTCTTTAATTTTCCTTCCAGTCTTCCTTCCGGTTTGTCCCCTCAAACTTGCTCCACAGTTTGCCTTCTGCCTAAGTACTACAACTTGTCCTTCCTTTCATGATGCAATCAACTACTCATACTGCATTGAAAGCGTGATGAGTAAATGATACTGTTTAATGTTCTCATAAATGTATATAACTTTATCTGGGAAAATAATGCAATTTCACTGATCAGAGGAATTTATCTTCTAGTAGCAGTAAGGGAACGCTCTGATTTGTGTGTGACAGAAGTCCACGAAACAGATCAAAGTGCCGTGTTGTTCAGAATGCTTGAATGCATCTTTCTGCTCAAGAAAAGAAAGAAAAAATATAGAAAAAAGATCTGTTTTCAGCTAACTGTATTTCAGCAATCATAATCCTTTGATATTAATCTGGATGCTCAGGCTCTCCAGCAACACAGCAATCCCCTTTGAGGATCGAACTGTCCTCATAACACAAATGCTCCATTTATTGTTCTGTTTGGTTTCAGTCTCTGAAACAAAAGCTAGACTAGAAAGCCCTTGCTAGAAAGAAAAGAAAGCCCCTGCTAAGAAATAGTGTCTCATTAAGTTTCCCCGAGACTTTAATCTTGCAGTTACTGCAGTTTTGGAAAACTCAAAACAGCTCACAACTCTCCCACACTTAAGCCTTTAGAAGTGTAATCCATTTACAAAACAGGCTTGGTTGCTCCTGTTTTCTTTAATGCGGGTACTCTCTTTGTCTCATGACCTGTGAGTCTTCTTTCCATCCATTTGTATGCTTCTCTCTGAAAGTGTGAGTAAATGAGTGTTCTTATTCTTATTATTACTAAATGAGTGTTGTTGTCAGGCTTTTCAGCTGCTGAGCACTCCTAAAAGCAAAGTGAAATGCTGTACAGATGAAAGTTTAGGTCTGTTATATGGAGGTTAATACTCTGGCTTGATAATATTGGATGGGCTGGAATAGTAAGTGCAACAAACAAAAATATCTCGGTTGTACTTGAACCTTGTTAGAACCAGAATGGTTGTGCCATCAATGCGAGTTATCTAGGGGTGTGATACGAATAAAGAGCCTTGTCAATATGGGATATGGTATGCCTGACGGGCAGTTAAAGGAAGATGAAGTTCACATTGGGTAGATGCTATCAGTAAAACCTCACAGGCACTATTTAGCCAATCCCCTGCCGTATGGCTTCCTGTCCTACTGCCTGAATTCAGTGGAACTAAGTGAGAATTTTGAATGTTCAGTGCTGCAGAGAGGAAAGTCGTAAGCCAAGAGAGGGGCTATCGCTTCCCTGTCTTCATACTCTCACCTTCCTCCAAATTCAAATTTTATAGCAGTCCTTTCAGCTCACCTGTCAAATTCCTGTTATTTTTATCTGTCATGTTTATATAGATAAAGTGTGTAATCCACCTCTGCTGCTTGAAAATAATATGCTACTCATCTCTGGGTAAGTAGGTCAAATTCGGCTTTTTATGATTACTGACATCCTCTTTATGGCCCTGTTGATGTACTCCTGTCAGCTGTAGTGCACACGTGGAAGCACTCAAGGTAACTAACATTAAAGATAGATGGGATAATGGCTGCAACCTGCTTCTGCACCCAGATGTAGTGCCACTGCTTCTGCAGTGCAGGTCAGCTTCCAGTGGGCACACAAGGCATGGTCACCATTTATGTCTTTGATCTCAGGTTTGAATGAGACTGAGCTATCTGTCTGCCCAAGGTCCCTCCTTATCCTGGGGATAAGGCAAGCTTGCTTTGCTGTAAATCGGAGTTTTCTGTCTTCAGGAAAATCAGCCCAATGCCTTCCAAGACAAATAAGAGCTCTGTGGAAGTACATGAAGTAAATGTGCTTCATAAAAGTACAGGAAGTAAATGAAGTACATTATCACTTGCTGGTTTTTGGCCTCGTGGGTAACCTAAGTGTTTTGCACGTTCTTCTTGAAGAAAAGGGAAAAAATCTCACACTGCGTAACAAATAATTGTTTCATATTTATAGTAATAATAGTTTTAAGTTTCTTAGACTACTGGTATTTTTGTCCTTTTAATGTAAATGCAGTATTACCTATGTGGTCGTCTACCAGGTGTTAGTAGTCATATTTTTTTTAACAAAGGTGCAACAAGGATAATGATGGAAAAAAATACACAGAAGGAAACCAAACACCGTGTGTCATCTCTTACAAATTTTTGAGTGTCAGGTGTCAATTGCTGCGGGTCTTATCCATCATAGACATATTTTCCTATTTTAAATACTCCTAAAATACTCAAAGTTCCCTAAAACTTACTTATTTTTGGTGCTGAAAGGAGAGCCATAACCAGTTTATTTTCTATTCCTACAGAAAAGAGGGAAACCTATCAAGGAGTCTAGAAAAGGCGATGGTCTCAGAATTATAAATGTTAGTATAGTAAATATTATTAGTAAATAAGTACCAGTTTTCTCTACCAAATACAGTTGTAAATGGTTCTAATTTTCACATTTATTTGATTTGGGCCATTTAAAATAACTGTGTGTACCTCGGTCTGGTGAGAATGTAATGTGGAAAAGAAATCAGGCTAAATAAAGATTGAGACAGAGAAAAGTAATTAACAGTACTCTGCTAAAAAAAAAGTGAGAAAAGGTAAAAAAAGCATCTAAAGAAACTGTTACCCAGGTTAACACATCGGGACATGAATTTCCTTTCATTTTGACACATTTTCTGACAGCAAATGGCAGCTATTGGAATTAATAATCCTTAATAGGATATTAGCTTGAATGAAAATAATTTTCCATTAGAAATTGCTAATTCTATTCCTAAAATTCATCAGAGACAGCCCACATCTTCTGAAAACAATACAAAACAATCTCTGGCACTAAAAGTTATGATTAAAAATTAATTAACAGTTCAAGATCAAGTCATCAAACTTTGTTCTCATGTAAAAAATTTTTCACTACACTTACTATTCTATTCACATAGTATGTTTTAAGTTTTCTCTCCTGTTAATTTTGTCTGTGACTTAAGGCGTGGAAATGACTGTCAATTTTTAAATTTTCTTCTTCTTAAATCAGTGATGTTTTTCTTTGAACTACTGCTATTCAACAGAAGTGAATCAAGGAGTGATTCAGAGAGGTTCCTCTTGGTATTTCATAGGGATGGCAGGAGTCTCTTCTCAAAAGTTAGCTACAGTACATAAATCAGGAGTAATAATGTACTCCTCAGTGCAACTACATCTGTAAATAAGATCAGGTTCTGAGTGTACAGGGAAAGAGACAAGGCAATGGCTACAGATCAGACTTCATTTTAAGGAAAGAAACAGAGTGGACGCGGTATCTATGTAGATCTCTGTAACTACAGATAAGCAAAATCAGAAAAAAGAGTGGAACCTTTTGAAATTCAACAGAAGCAAATGCAGGCCCTGCACCTGGGGAGGAATAACTCCACGCAACAGCACAGGCTGGGGGCTGACCTGCTGGGAAGCAGCTCTGCGGAGAAGGACCTGGAGCTCCTGGTGGACAACAACCTGTCCCTGAGGAAGCAGTGTCCTTGTGGCCAAGAAGGCCAACGGTGTCCTGGGCTCCATTAGGAAGAGCAATGCCAGCAGGTCTCCTCAGCCCTGGTGAGGCACATCTGAAGTGCTGTGTCCAGTTCTGGGCTCCTCAGGACCAGAGGGACGTGGAGGTTCTGGAGCGGGTCCAGCAAAGGGCTACAAAAGTGAGCAGGGTCTGGGGCACCTCACTCACAAGGAAGGGCTGAGGGAGCTGGGCCTGTTCAGCCTGGACAAGACTGAGAGGGACCTCATCAATGTCCGTACGTGTCTGAAGGGAGGGTGTCAGGAGGATGGATCCAAGCCCTGCTTGGCACTGCCCATCAATAAGGCAACAGGCAGTGGGCAGAAACTGATGCACAGGAAGTTCCACCTGAACGTGAGGAAGAACTTTACTGTGAGGGTGACTGTGCAGTGCAACAGGTTGCCCAGAGAGTTGGTGGAGTCTCCCTCAATGGAGATACTCGGGAGCCACCTGGACACAATCCTAGTAACGTGCTCTAGGGCACCGTGCTTGAGCAGACCTCAGGACTAGATGATCTCCAGTGATCCCTTCCAACCTTACCCATTCTCTGATCAACAGTGGACCTGGCAATGTGTTTACTGGTTTGCTACAAATAAATAGTACATCTTGTCTTACCTTCCGTGTTATGTATAGAAAATGCTGGTAAATACTTTTTGTAGAATCATAGAGTCATGGAATTGCAGAATGGTTTGTGTTGGAAGGGACCTTAAAGAACATACAGTTCCAGCCCCCCTGCCATGGGCAGGGACACCTCCCACTAGACCAGGTTAGAGCCCCATCCAGCCTGGCCTTGAACACTGCCAGGGATGGGGCACATAGGAGCTTTTCCTCTCACTATACTCTCCAGAGGGTTTTCTTCCCTCCTAAAGCTTTTGGACAGGCCTTTCTGAAAACACAGTTCTGCTGTTAGGTGAGGCTGCCCTCTTATGGAGACTGTGAGCACGAGGTCCTGGTGATGTTTCCAAGACTTTTTAGTGAGCTGAGCAGACTTGGTCTATTTCACAAAACAACACAGTGGGCACAATAACTACAGCAGGTAGACAAGTAACAAAATGTTTAATTTTGCTACTTGTCTAGTTTAAGTAAATGTTTAATGTTTAATTAAAAGTAGAGACTTTCTTTGAAATAAGCATTTTGTCTCTTGATAGTATGGTCCTATGAAAATCTTTCTCTTTATGGAAGTTTTGCCTTTGACTTCAATAACAATTAAATTTCTCTTTCAATTTCAAGTATAAATTGTGCAATTAAAACTGAGGAAGAGAAAAATTAGTCAACATATGGGGAAAAAAGACAGTAAATGCGAGTGGCTAGGGTAAGACTTGATTTAAATAAATAAATTTTGAAAAGCACCTAATCTTTGCCCACAATAATTTTCAATATTAATTTATTAACATTTACTTAGGGTTCAAGTCAGAATACAGATATGCATTTCATATATGTACAGTAGATCCAACTTCATCTGCATTACTATGTGTGTTTTCGTGTTGGAAAATGAGATAAATGCTTACATTGATGTGGCTGTGAAATGGAGATTTCTACAAACCCATTTTATGAGTAGAAATATTTTCTTCATTTCGTAGTAAAAACTTATTTATTATTAAATATATATATTTCTTTGTTTTCTTCCTACTCCAAAAAGTGCTTATAAAATGGCAAGTAAAATGCTAGTAATATTTTTCATCTATCCAGAGTTTTCTGGTCTTTTATGTTCCATCCTCTGAGGTATAATAGACGTCACAGACATACACAGCAATGCAGAGGATTTTTCTTCTGGACACAGGATAATGTGACTGGAAATGTACGTGCAAAATCCACGTCACATCCAGGTGAGATTTGATGCTCTAGTGCAGGACAAACGAATCAGTTATGATACTGAAATACTGTATTAATATTTCTATTAATATTCAAAATTAAGCAGAGTGGTTTAGATATTAGTGTGCAAATGAATTGCTTAGTCAAGGTTTAAACAAAATATAGTTTTCTGCAAAATACATTTTTCCATTCACTTTGCCTCATCTTGTTTTTATTGAGAAATGGCAAAAGAATGTGTTTCAAAAGTAAAATCAATAATCAAATGTTGCAAGCATCAAGCTATCCAGTGATGTTTTACACTAAATCCTTAGTTTGATCTCTCTGCAGTGTTGGCTTAGTCACTCATATCGAAACCAAAAACCAAGCAATACAAAAGATATTTTAAAAATACTCATTTTCTTTAAAATTTCTTATAGTCAACAAGAAGTCAAGAGTTCAGTTCAGCCTCCTGTAAACAAGATGTATTTGTAGATGGCAATTCCAGTAAAATAAGACAAATAAATCAATAGGCAAGTCTTGAGCAGGAATTTGGAGACCACTGTTGGTGGGCTGTTGAAAGAGGTGAAAGAGTGAAAGCAGGACATTAATTCCCTTAATTCAAACCATTGTCTTTAAACAGTGTTTTCTGTGCATCCTCTGAGTCCACTGACACTGCAGCCCAGTGAGACCTTTCAGATACTGCTTCTATGTTGCTTTGGAATGGGTGTACGACAGGAAAATCTGTAATTGGAAATTTTGACTGCTGCTTATTTTTTTCTTTTTTTTTT